>JAFREQ010000084.1:2247500-2405000 GCA_025331565.1 Holacanthus passer | reverse complement strand
CTCCTCCTCCTCCTCTCATTGACTGAGCTTCCTGCCAAGCATGTGAGGTAATTTACTCCATGGGAAGAGAATCAGGAGGTAGCGGGTATCAATTTGCTTGTTCAGCTTAAATCTCCTTAAACTTTTCAATTTAATCATTCTTTTCTCCCCCAGCTCACATCAGAGGGATGAACTCTCCCACCTCGCCATTATCTTTCTCCGTCGTGCCACAGATCTTCTTTAACAGAGGAGATGGAGAAGCCCAGTTTCTAATTCCCCCATTTAGATTTCACTATCAAAATGCAAACTTTCTATTTTGGTTTTCAATAAATTTTTCCCTATAAATTACGGAGAATTAATTAAAAGCACGTCTTGTTAAAAAGGTGGTTTTTATTTCTCTTTTAAATTCCCCTGCTTTATCATGTGGTTTCAAGAGACACAAAGCAGGTTTCATGGCAACGCAAAGGAATTCACACAGAAAGAGCAGCGAGAAGAACGAGCTGATAACGGGACTGACTGAGCTTCTTTATGTGCACTTTTTACAGACAAACAAACGGAAGCTCCACATGTCGTAACCTAATTAGAAAGGCATCACACAGGAGAGTCACGTGGAGCTGAACGGCAATTAGCACAACGTGTCACCTGTGGAAAAAAAAAACTGCTCTGACAATCATCACTTTGGTGGAAGTTTCCAAAGCAACAGGAGGAAACTCACCGAGCTCCAAAAAGGCACAGCGGTCGCAAAAACTGAAATTATTTAAATTTACCACGGGGCCGACAAACTGAGACCAAATGTGCGGAACAGAAAGGATTCATGTTGCTGCCGCCAACAGGAACAAATAATAAAAGGCAAAAAATCTACAGGCCAGTTTCAGCAAAAACATGTGACCTTTATGAATCAGCTAACACAGAAATACAGGCGCAGTGATTCTGTATGAGGTCGACCTGTCACACAAACAGTGATGTCACAGCAGGTGTGTCCTGTCAGCTATCAAAGGTGAAATCCATCCCATGAGGCTTTTAATCCACAGAGACGTGACGTCGACTCGATGTGATTCATCTGGACCAAAGCTGCTTTTTTTTTTTCTTTTGCAGAGCTTGAACAGTTTCTATCTTTTATTCATTTTCAAATTGCATATACAAAAAAATGAGGTATGAAAAAAAAGTATGAAGTGAAAATATTGCACAAAGAGTTTCATGCTCGGAAAAGTTGGTGCATCCTTCGGTAAAGAGATGAAAATGTCACATTGCCACATGGTTTTCCATCATTTGAGGAAAAAAATGTGGTGAAAGAAAAGACAAAATACCAAAAAAACCTTTTTACATCAGGGTTGATAGAAATGTTGATTGAAATGATAGAAATTTTTTTGAAGAGAGCTGGATTTGATTTATTAAACTGTAAACTCTCTCACTGTTACAAGCCTGTTCATCAATGATAGAGTTTGTACTGGGTTAGATTAAGTGATGATTCTTAACAATAATGTCATTGATTATTAGTGATTAAATACATGCAAACATCAAACAGCACCAACACACGATCCATCGTGAGTCTCTGATTTGAGTTTCCAGTTACAACCAGTGGGTTCTTTCATTATTGAGTTCAACCTTCAGGCTCAACATCGAGATCTAACACAGCAGCTTCGTGATTTGGAGAATATCAGCCACTCTGACATTTTACTGCAAAATTTTAAATACCTTTAATTGCATTTTACAAAGGCCTGAAAAGCAGCAGAGGTAAGTCGACGGGAGGGAGAGAAGAAAGTTTGGATGGTGGAAGAGAAGGAGGATAACTGGATAAGACAGCGAGAGAGTCTGACTAATAGATGTTTTAAATTTGTATTTTTATCTCAGTTGCAGCTGCAATGGATCAATGACCTCCAGCTCCGTGGAGGTAATTGTCACTTTTGAAAGGCACAGAAGTTCCAAATTAATGAGTGTGAACGGACTCTGCAAAGGAATATCAATTCCACACACGCCAGTGTGCACGGGAGGAGGGAGTGTGTGTGTGTGTGTGTGTGTGTGTGTGTGTGTGTGTGTGTGTGCGCGCACACACCCTGATGTCCTGTTAAAGGTTGTCATTGTGTGACTGGAGCCGCCTGTTCAGTAGATTAACAATTAGCACACATATGATCTCATGCTTCGATCACACCTGCAGGCTGCGGCGTGTGTGTGTGTGTGTGTGAAGTTGGTAAAGTACTGTAAACTACTAGCTGACAGGTAGTAGAGACAGTATTTCTAAAGCCTTGTCTCCGTGAGACATCTTGTCTTCTCCACTTGACCAGTTAAATATAAGAAGAAGTAAAACCTGACAACACATGATCCCAGAAATCAGAGTCTTTTTGGTGGATTGTTAAAATAGAGTAAAACTAAAACCCCAAACCCTGACTGACCAACAGTTTCCTTTGTGACCAATCGTGTCCTGTTGCACTTCAAGTCATTCATTCATTCATTCCAATGTTCAAAAAGAAAGGAATGAAGAAAGACATTTGACCAGTTCAGTTTGTACAAGAATTTGTGCCAAAGAAAAAAACTGATGGCAACGTTTCAATTACTCATCCTCACATTTGGGCTCAGAACCTCAGGAGTGTAACTGGATAGACTCTGTAGGTCGATGGTGAACTCGCCAACCTACCACAGATGAAAAATGTGAAGCTACATTTAAGTGTTTTCCATCAATGCATAACAATATTCACTTTCCTCTCAGACGTTTCCCTTTTCAGCTGAACATTACTCAGCCTGAAAATTGTGGCTCCGGAGACCCTGAAGGGTGGGAATTTTTTTTTCCTGAACTACTTTTGAGTTTCCTCGCATTAAGTTCTGCGTTCCACTTATTATACGCTGCCAGTTTAGGGAAACATTCGACAGTAAGGAGAGATGATTTGACACTTTATATAATGCATTTATTGCTCATTACTGGTTTCAAAAGGCCCGAAACCTCCGACAGCCACAGACACAGACTGTGAGCTGAGCTTCAGAGGTTCTGCTGGTTGAAGCTGCAGCTGTGATCCGGTCAATGCTCGGACAGCAGCTGCGCGTGTGGTTGAATCTGTGATGATGTGAATACAGTCGCCGGACTGTGAACACTTTACTCGTTAAGCCACAGAGGATTTGAACTGACGGTGCTTCTGTCAAATATGACAGATGTTTGACCAACACACAACTGGAATTCCACAATGGTGTAACTTCAATCCAACGCTCAGCCAAGTTTGAGCTTTAACTCCAACAACGTCAGCGTCTCTGCCTCCAGCCTGCAAGTTATGATTACATTTAAAAAATCACATGTGCAATCAGGCAAATATACCAGAACTCAATCCATCGGACTCAGTATTTCCACTTAGTTTGCAAATGTTCCTGTTCTTGTTTAATGAAGATGTAAAGAGAAGGAGGACGTTGAAATGTAGGCCAGGAGCTGCTGCCGAGCTGCTCCCTCTGCCAACATTTCATTTTCCCTCGTACCTACACGAAATCCTTTAATATGGTGGGCGGCCAAAAATAATAATGAGATTAAAATTTGTACCTGCAACTGCAAGAGACCAGCGGACAGACAGAGACACACACCAACAGCGTGTTCAAAGCAGATAACCAATAATTGCATGTGATCAGTGGGTGTGTGGTTCGAATGTATGCTCTCATTAAGTCGTGGTGCAAATGACCGTCCCTCCCACATATGTTTGTGTGTGTGTGCTCCTCCATCACCTGACACTCAGTGAACTGTGAAATACAAATGGTTGTTCTTTTAATTAAGATCCCACCTCCCCCCGCTCGTAGTCGGTGTGTGCGTGTGTGTGTGTCCTAGTTCCTCTGGAATCCAAACAAAGTCAGACTTGAAACATTGTGAAGTATCACATAGGAAAACACGCTGGTTTCTTGAGCAGGCGATTTTTTTTTTTTGTTTCTTTTCTTTCCGACACGTCTGTGTGGAAATCTGTTCTGTCTCTGTCTCTTTGCCAGGTCTAACCTTCTGTAAAGCAACACCAAGGCACAAAAAACTCATTAATTTTCATAGTTTTTCTGCATGTTGAAATCTCAACATATACGCACCTCTCTTCCTTTGTGTGTGTGTTATCATGAATACAGTATATTCAGTGTTTGCGTATATTCACAATCGCTATTCATCCATGTGTTTTGTGGATGTGTGTGTCCATGTGTTTTTGTGTGGCATGTGCACTCATTCAGTGTGTGTTTAGCGTGTGTGTGTGTGTGTGTGTGTTTGTGTTTTGGCTCCGGCTGGTAGAGGCCCCTCTCTAGTACCCCCCAGCTCCGTCTCTCCTGCCAATAGCTAATTGATTTGGCTCCGTCCTGCCTGCTCTACTTACTCAAGTAGTTAATTAACTTAACTTTTAATTCGTTTCCACACGGTGCCGGGGTAAAACATAAAGCTGACACCGGCTGCGCACGACCACTCGCCCTGTTTTTGTCCAGCGGAGCACACAAAGCCGGGAGTCCCACGGCTCGTAAACTGGCCCGGAGAGGTCGAGAAGTCGCTCGACTAAGTTGAACGCGCACGTCACAGACGGGCCGACTTTCCCTGGCTTCACTCCATCACTCACACCAGCTCCTCGTTTTATTCTGGTCAGTTAATGCTCTGCCTTTTTTCACTGTTGCTCCACTTCCCTCTCTTCAGCTTTGTCGTGGTTCCTCTGTTAAATGTACATTAATTATGACTTTAATTGGCACATAACGCAGAATTACCATACCACATCTGCATGAGGTTGATGAGGTTCTTGATTAATAGCAATTACTCTGCGATTACTTCACCAGGTGCTGAGATTTCAGGCTTTCAAAAGTCACTTTCCAGACCGTGCTCCTCTGGAACAAAAGCTCCTCTCACACGTTCTCACATTTTTTAGCAGCCTAACAAAGAACAACGGTGCTAAAAACAAGCGACGCGACATGTCAGACATGAAGGCTAAAAAGCCTCGTTCCACAGCCAAATAAAAGCAAACGACAAAGCCGCTTCATTGTTTCATTTATGAAGCTGATATACGACATTACCTTTCTTACTCATTTGTAAAGAGGACTGTTGTTTTTGTGCCTCGGAGACGAAGACGATGGAAGCCGTGTGTGTGAGGGAATAATGTTGAAGGAGGTGTTTTCCACAATTACTGAAAATCCAACCAACACTGAGAAATTAACTTGGAAATCTGCAGGATGTTTTATGGCACAGATACAATTTTTTCTTTTGGCACGTATCATAAATTGTTTTTACTTTAAAGTCCTTCAAAATGCAGCATCATGTCATGTAACCTTTTGACCTTTTCATGGTCACTGTGACTTGTCGTAAGAGGAGGAGCTCAGGTGGAGCTGCGAACATTAATGAAGGCTCTGATCCACTCGAGTCTTCCATTAAAATTGTGACCCTGGTTTCATAATACCGGTGCCGTCCTAAACATGAGGCAGCCTTTATTAAATGTTTTAGATGCACCTGTGCTTTTCGTGCTCTGACATCAAAATGTCTGCCGTGCAAAAGACTAATTAGTTCAAATATGTCGCATATCAGGTAAATTTTGAGGTGGATTCAGTCTTTAATGTGCGACTTGATTTGACTCCTCAACTCGACGGTCCGGCGATAGTTCACTGTGCCATGACTGTTTTTAAAATCAAGAAAATAATTGATAAAGCAACACGTTTCTCCTTGTCAATTTCAACAGCTGCAAGACAACAGAAGCCGGAATATGACAATTACAGAGAGCGAGTTTGGCTCCAATGTTCGGTTACGACAAGAACGGCCATCACAATGTTCAAAGTTACTGGAAATCAAGTTTAACTTCAAAAATGTAAAAGCAGTAAAAAGATAAAAAGTCTGCAAAGAAGTGAAAATATCCACATAAAATGCAGAAATCAGTTGCAGCTCAGACTAGACTTTAGATTGGAGCCAAAGAAAAACCAGGCTGTGGATATAAAATGCAGATATTAAGTGCAATGGCGTAGTTTCACATTCATTTTGATTCGGAGGGAAAATCTGATAAGTTTCAAAGACAAAGGCCTGAAATTTCCATTTGTGTGTGAGTTTGCAGCAACATCAGCAACATCATGAGCAGTTTTACTTTGCCAAATGTACGACATGAAGATGAAAACCAAGCTCCTTATTTATCCTCTTTTTCTGATGAAGTAAAGGATGAATGTCCATTTCATAAACTGGCTTTTACACATCAAACCATTCCAGCCCTTTCACGTCTCCTTCTGTCCCCGTCCTCTCCGTCTGTCTCTTTCTTCTCATTCTCATGTCTGTATGTTTCTTTTCCTTCAGGTCTGTCTGTTCATTTGTCCCTCGATGTCCTTGTGGGCTACAAGACAATTCAAGGACCCTTTTTTTTTGCCGTGTCTGTTTATCAGTCATGAAAACACCCGCAGACATTTTTTCTGTCTCTCTGTTGGTTTGATGATAGTGAAGTCCATTCTGCTGCCACTCTGGGGGGTCAAACACTTTCTGGAAACCCTGCCAGCCTCTCTCTCTGGACTTGTGCGGGTCTGTGTTTCAGCACAGTGAAAGTTCAGATTTCCGTATGTGCCTTTGTGAGTTTATTCAGGTTCAACAGTTTCACTCCATAATGAATATCTTCCATTTTGAACAAACGGGATGACGATTAAAATAGAAAAACAACAAGCAGCTGTTTGTTAAATGCATTGAACAGCTATCTTTTACAGACCTAACCTGGACAGAAAGCTGACTGACAAAGCTATAAATACATTTACCACAGGTGCCACTTTTCTTGTAAAATGCATGAAAGCAAAGGTCGTCATGGACAAGAGGTAACTTTATCAGAAATTAAAATCTTAAAACTCCACAACAAGCTGACGAACCCAGAGTCCTGACATTTTGTTGTCTTATAAAATTGTTATGGCTAATATCTAATATATATCTATCTCATATATCACACTCCTTTCAGCTCCTTGGCTCTTCAGTGGCTAAATGTTCCTCTGTCTTCACCAGCTAGTTACTGACTTTACCTGCCTGCCATTTGGTGCTCGACAGGTAGCGTAGGACACACACACACGCACGCACACATTTTAAACGTCTTCAATTTTGTCTTTTCAGGTAACATTAGAACAGTAGAAATCATGACGCGGAGCAGAACGAGCTCATGAAGACAGAGCCGCGCTCATCTGATGATGTCAAGGTTAAATAAAGAAGAACTAACATCTGCAGGACGTCTCATCATCCAGATGTTTCTTTGACCCAGATTTGGATCCTTCTGCCTGGAACAGAGAGGAGCCGTCGAGATCAGCAGGTTGATAAACCTCTAAGAAGAAGCAGAGGAGGCGATTAGGTAGATAGATAGATAGATAGATAGATAGATAGATAGATAGATCGATTTTTCAGTTCCAACACTTGATGTGTTGTTCCAACACTTGATGTGCAATATTTTCAATTAATTATGGGGATATAAGTGATTTGCAAACCATCAAATTCTGTTTTTACACAGCGTCCCACTTCAGTCGCACACGTCGACACCAGCGAGCTGCAGCAGTTCCACGCACACAGTTTCAGACAGAGAGGACCGTTTCTCTTCATTCACCCCTCAGGGTTTTCACAGCCGGTCAGAAGACTCCACTTGACTCGGCCTAACAAGAGTCTTTGCCGCTTTGACCCAAACAGTCAGGGGATTTTCCTCAGATGTTGCCGACAGCGAAGGCGGGTGTTTTCACCTGTAGTGTTTGAGGTCAGAGGTCACTCAGAAAAACAAACACTTCATCCTGTTCTCGGATAAAATGTGTGAGACAAACGCTCTCAGATAAAAAGTTGGCTGTGAAAGTGTTTAAGTAGCTGCGCGGCAGTTTGATGACGCTGCACGCTCTGATGTGACTGATACAGAAGATACAACAGGACACCAAATACACATCTCCAAGATGAGCTGCTATTGATCCACACGGGGAAATTTAACTGTGTGTTGCAGCAACAGAAAAAAAGCACAGATATAATTAATTAGAAGTTATAAAAGAATGGAAATAAAGTTGGAGATATACAAGAGCAATTAAAGCCAAAATAACAAGGCAAGCAGGGATGTGTGGTAACTGTGAAGGTAACGTGATAACAACACGCACCAGAATAATATAGGCTGTGTCATGATTAAGTGTTTGTCTGTGTTGATATATAAGTATAATATAGTATATAAGATCTAATAAAACATTTTAACATATACACATAATGTAGTAAATTATAGCGTTGGATAGTGTTGTTACCTTCTGTTCCTGTTTATTGTTCTACTTTCTCTTCATGCCACCAAGTGTTTTCTTTATATCATATATCAGCTGCCAAAACCTGATTCTCTCAGAGGCGTAAAGACATATTAAGATTTCTACTCAAAAGTATGATCGCAACCAACAGATTCACATCATTTTATCTTTAAATCAAACTTCCAAAGAAGAAGATTGGAAGCTCAGATCATTTGTGACACCTTGAAAAGGCTGAGTGACTCTATGTGAGGACGACATGAGGTCTTTACACCATCAGAGCAGCTGCGTCTGGATGGATGTTTCAGCCTGTGAGTCTGGAATTCAACCCAGAGATGAACCGTCAAGGTTCCAGCAAAGATGCTCGGACGATGGACGACGTCATATCAGAGACACGAGCCTGATGCAGGATGGAGTTTGTGACGAGTTCAGGAGGTCGAGCACTGAAAAAGATAAATGCTGTTAAAAACATGACCATGATGTAAATGAAATTAAGGTCACGTGTGAGCAGTGTGGGCTGAAGTCCAATCACTTCTATAGGAAGAAGAAATGAGGCTTCATGTTGGAAGTGAAGAACTATGCAGACAACACCGCCACCTGCTGGACATCTTCAATACACTAAACTAAACTAACATCACTGCTGCAAACACGACACACTCCTCAGTGAGCCACTTTAATTCAGGCTGCAGGTCTTTGAATAAAGGTTCGACAGACTCTAAAGAACTGAGGTTGTTTTCACGAGGTCGTGTTGACACCTAATGTGTTGATGTAATAAACTGATACAGAGACAAACAACAATATTAAAAGTCTTTATTCAATCTGGAATATTGGTTAAAATCAACTGGGAGGGAATAATAAAAGCAGATTGTGTTTGCAGACAGCTGCTCTACATATAGATAATCACATAGTGACAGAAAGAGAGCGCAGCTATCGCAAGAGGAAAATCATAATATTATAAAAAATCAAACCAGACAAATCACATCACTCAGAATGATGCAGTGTTGAATTAAGAAAGTTGTTTATGTGAAGGTTTAATGATCAACTTCCTCATCCACACCCAGATACACTGAAGCATTCAATTCTCCATCTGCAGCAGTTTTGATGCCAGTTTATTCAGGATATTCATTCATTATATTCATGTAGAATATACACACAATACAAAGCATATTCTGAATGTATGTAGAGCATCAAGATAAAAGTGGTTTATTTAAAATTCAACATGGTTCATCTGATTGGCTGCAGGTTTCCAATAATGTGAATTATAAAGAAATTTGATGCAGAAATACAAGAAATCAGCTTTTCCACACGTCAGACAAACATAAATCAAAGAATAGAAGCTGCTGTGTTTCCCTCTCAGACTTCAGGAATCTGTCTCTCATCAGTTTTGGAAAGTAAATACATTTTGTCCAGGTTTCACTTCTTCATTGGGCTGTTTGAGGGTTTAGTTTTAGGAGCTATGGACAAATTATGTCAAGGTGGATTGGATAAAATTTATTTTAACAATAATGGAAACGTGTGAGCTTTATTTAACACTGAAGAATGAGTCAATGTGCACCTCTCATGATTGAGCAGCAGGGGGCAGCACCCTTCAGTCAATGTTCCAACACTGGCTCTGATTTGATTTTCATTCATCAATTGGAAAAATGTGCACCTGCTTTTGAAGATGATCGCACAGTGAATCATATCGTGAGCTGCTGTCATGAGTCAGTTATTACAGCATTTGTGTTTGGTTATTGGAATTCTTGAAAATATTTTCCAAGAGGTTCTGAAATCCTGGAAGTTTCAGCTTCCCAGAAGACGAGTTCAGCCTTTTGAAGCGTCTGATACTGTTGATGAGCAAGACGTCTTAGAATGAAGTGAATTAACAACATCCATCGTTATCGGCATTTTATGGAACAGACACTCGCAATAACAACATGTATGAAATGTGTCGTCTTCTGGAAACGCACTAATTAAAACAGGTCACATGACTATTCATTCAGGGGAAGCTGCTTCCTGTTATTCATCTCGTGCTGAACATTTTTGGTGCATCAGTGTCTCCTCCTGTGTCGTCTGTCAGAAGCGATAACTTCAGAAATCGTTCAGAAACAAACAGAAAACAGTGGATGCTTGAAAAAGTCGACACACACCTCGAGAGCAAAATGCTTCTTTGACATATTCCTTATGAAGTATTTGAGATGTGATGACAATGATGGGCTTTTAACCGAAGGTGTCAATATCCTTTAAAGTTTTAGCTGAAATGAAGACAAAGATCAGAGAACGAGTTTAAATGATCAAAGAGTCGTCTTAATGTAACACAGTTGATTTCATCACTCAGTGTCTCCAAAGCATGAGCTGCATTATTTTTGTTTTCAAACTGGACCAAGACCAAGAAGTTTTCTCACTGCCACACCTTCACACACAGACACCCAGACACACACACACACACACACACACACACACACACGTTTACATCATATCCATTATTACACACATAGGCATGCATTCAAACCCACACACGCTCAGTGACTGTGTGTGTGTGTGTAGAAAGAGGATCCAGATGTCAGTGCAGGTCAGAGCAGTGTGTGTGTCTGTGTGTGTGTGTGTGTGTGTGTGTGGTGTGTGGGCGGGTGTGTGATGACTGTGTGTAATACCACCACTTGTTGCCCAGTAGTTGGTTCTCCAGCTGTCTCTCTTCTGTTCTTATGTTGATTCTGGTTTTAATCTTCTGTTTTTATGGGAGCCCTTTTAACCTGCGCCATTCTGTGTGTGTGTGTGTGTGTGTGTGTGTGTGTGTGTCCTTTACACTGTCATTGAGTTTGAATAAAGAACTTGATATCAAAGTCGAATGTGAAACATTTCAGATCAATAATTTGCCGTCTGTCCGTTCTCATCCTCGTTGCTCTCTGTTGTCAGTATTGAAGCTGCCATGCGGCGACATCATTAGAGCGTCATTAAGCTTCAGAGACAGGTTGTAAACACACACCAGTTTAACCCAATAATCTAAACAGTTTACTCAGTGACTCATGATTAAACCCAAACTGTTTGCAGTAAACATTGTTTTTTTCGGAGCTACTTTAACTTTGGAAAACAATGAAGAGCTTGTTCTCGAGTTAGAACTTCGGTATAATTTGCTTTAGATAATTAGATCAATAAAAACATTGTTAGAAACCTGCTCACCTCATCCAAACAAAACACAACAGCACAGTTGGCAAAATGCTTAAATGATGTAAAGTAGTGAAGCAGATGTGGTTTGTTTAAAGATGCTAAAATGTCCAAAAACACAGGAATCAGATTCATGTGTCTGTAGCCTTTAAAGTTTTACGTGAAATGGAGACAAATATTAGTTTAGAATATTAAAGGGTTTTCTTAAAGTAGGACACATATGCTTCTCTCTAAATTATGAGATGTGTCATTTGTAGTTTCTAAACTGGACATAATATCATTTCCTGTAATGTGTCCAGCATTGATAACAACCAGAAAATCCAAAACTGAAATTGAAAAATGATGATGATCTTAGTCTTCACAAGCTAATCAGTGGTTCTGTTGTAATGGATCACAAATTGTTTCAGTCCACAGTTTGGAGGATGTCATATGAGTTTCTAACAAGAAAAAGAAAATACTCCCCAATTTAAGATGAGGTCAAGATAAGTTTCACATCAGAAACAGCTTTGGATTAAAAAAAACTTTCAAAAAGTTCAAACGATTGAACTTGTGATCAAGTCTGAAGTGAAAATGAAGATCCAAGACAAACACGTCAGGACAGTAATGACCTTTCAATCTGAACTCTATGCCAGTCAGAAGGGAGGAAAAGATGAGATGAGACACGAAAATAAGACACAGTCATTAGAGAGCGATAAGACGGCGTCCAGATGGCAGCGAGAGCGAGATCCAGAGAGACAGACAGAGACCGAGCGAAGGCGGTGACCCGTGCAAAGAATGCATGTCTTTAAGCCGTGTGCATTTGAGGCAGCGGAGTCGAACAGATTTACACTGCAACTATTCAAACCAGCAGCATATGGTGCACCTGCGAGAGTGTGTGTGTGTGTGTGTGTGTGTGTGTGTGTGTGTGTGTTTGGCTCCAACCCCGAACAGTCAGCAAACAGTCGGCGTTTTGTGCAAAGAAATCAAAGCTTGAATGAGTATTTTTCTAAAAGCTTCAGTTCAGTTCAACCTTCTTCTCCCTGAAGAAGCTCTTCGGGGTGTTGTGGCGTTCATACAACACATGGGGAGCAGCTGATACAAAAGCAGGACACACAGTGTTTTTAAAAAAGGAAGATGGGAACTGACTTCGTGACTAATACAAAAGCTTACATAAAAACCAAGTCGTGGATTATGGGAATTATCAGCAAGGGGTGAAACACATCCCTGATTTAATCAAAGCTCCTCTTGTGACTGGTTTCATGACACAAAGTTAAATCGTGTTTCTTTATCAGGACATTCCCACCATGTTCAAAGAATGGATGCAAAAGATTGAGGGAGTGTGAGACTCACTTCCTGTCATCTCGCTGCTGTCAGTCATCAAATAAAAGCATCAAATGCTCAAAAACTATTTCTAAAAATTAAAGAACAGACAGGAGAGAAAGCTTTGAACGACACATGCTGGAGTCATCATTGATTGGTTTTTGATCAATGACTCCACCGAGAAAACGCCACAGAAAAATCCTTTAAAATTATTAACCTTCACTAAAATAATAGCTCTGTTGAGTTTGCACATTATTCAGGGTGGCATCGCTGTTGCGGCCATAATCGCATTTTAAAAAGCACCTTCATTTTATATATTATATTATCTGCTACAATGCAAAACAAATCAGTCTAATCAGTTCACTTTGAAACGTGTAATAAATGTCAGGCCGGGGCGCCGGCTGCTGTGTTGATGCACGACGCTGGGATGTCTGCAGCGGCTGCGAGTGCTGCGTCTGTGCGCCCCGAAGCAAAGGAAAAATCTGCACGCAGCGGCGCTCCCGCTGCTGACATGATTACATCAAGCTTGTTTGTTTCCTCCGACCTCAGAACAGCGTGCAGCTTCTTTGTTCCCCCTCTTCGCTCTTGTCATGAAACCTGCGCGGAGAACGTTGCGTGATGCCCCTTTATTTCCCACCGAGATGATTGAGTCAAGCTTGTTTTGTCGACACAAGAGGAATCTGGGGTTGGGAGACTCCATGGGAGCTCTGCTTCCCATCCAGCGCAAACTGAGTCACCGCACCGAGGAGCTGATTTGTTCCATGCATCTCTAACCAGAAAATAACATGTTTTAATTGGTCCTTTGGAAAATGAGTGGACGGCTGGTTCGCTGGTCTGTAGTTTGGTAGGCAGGTAGTAAACATGGCATTCAGTCAGTTATCCACAGCAGCCTTCAGCGCCATGACAGCATGACTTTTATGGAAAATTCCAGTTTTTTACAACTCTGGGTTGTTTTGGTCGAGTTCTGATTATCATTATTCTGATGACAGCATTTAACTTTTATTATCAAGTGAAGCGCTGCGATCTGGGGACGTGGCAGCATCGTCAGAATCCGGCCGAGCTCCAGTCGCGCAGGTTATGAACAAACTCCACGACAAAGATTTCATCTAATCCTCCTGTTCTGAGGTAAAAACTTTAAGTAAGTGCGTTTGAAATGTCAGTTAAAATTCCTCCTGACATTAACATCGTCCTGTTCCACGGTAAATATGGTTCATTGAAGTTTAACCAGGAAGTGGAAAAGATGAGAGACATGTTGGTAAATTATTTCCAAATAAGTGATAAAACTGGTGGTTTCTTAAAACTCAGTCTGTCAGGGAGAATGTTCTCCGAGTCAGAACGATGAAACCCAGACTCACAGAAGCTGAATGTTCCTCTGAGTCGTGCTTCTCTGTGCAGGAAAGCTCAAACCTTGCAAGAGACATGAGGATATGAAATAAACACTAAACAAATTGGTACAAGTTCATATCCAGTAGAACATATTTATGATTATGAACAGTTTAAGGCATCGATTCAAGGCGGATCCGGAGATTTTCCTCGAGGGTCTCGGTCGATCCCGACTCGACGGCATCACTCACGTCCTGTCACTGTGTGTATGTTAATCCACCTCATTATAGAGGTCTATAATATTAAATACATGCTGAGGTTTTCATCACACTGCAAATGTGTGTATATGAATGATGGAGGAGTCAGTGTTCAGGACATAAAAGGTTTATAGGTTTTTTCTACTTCTATTTATTATTATAATGTTTTAATAAATGCATGAATTTGGGGGTTTGATGCTACATTTCCTTTCATGCTTCCTTAGGTATCATAATGTTGTGTGAGTGATGTAACGTTCATGTCTCGTCAGTTACCGTAATTACCAGTTTCCAACTTGTAAAATCCGTTAATGTCATAATTAGAACAGGAAAAGTCAGATTTCTGTGAAAGCTGTGATACGTCTTTTATCTATTTTATATCGTCTGTGGTTAACGAGCTGTTCACTGATTCGCTCAGTAAACGAGTGCCAACGTCCCAGCAGGTCGGCTGTTCCTCACACCTTCAAACTGGATCATCTGGAATCAATCAGCCAACATTTACTATCAAAGGAATCCTGTTCTTCATTCTTAACGAAGTTGCATCAATTTCTCTGCATGTGTAAGCTGTGTGTGTGTGTGTGTGTGTGTGTGTCAGTCTACCTGCCGTATAGGATCCCCACTCCTTTCACTCTTCAGTCCATCAGTAAGAATTGAACGTCTGTCATTTTCAGCTTCTTTCCATTCGTCTTTCATCTCTGGACGTCGAGGCAGGAAACAAACAGCCGACTCTTCTCTGTTGTGTCTGTTTCAAAGGTTCGAGTGATGGACGAGCCGTCTCTTCCGCTCTAAGCTGTGTGTGTGTTTCATGTGTGTTTATATTTCGGTTTTATTTTTATAAATTCATTTTGTCTTTTTCTTTATGTTTTAACCAAGTGTTCACACTCTTTTGACACTGTCTGAGTTTGAAGTCGGCTGTAGCTTCGTTTTTAAGAAGAATCAATCAAAGCCAACCTGCGCTGAAAAATCAAGTCTAAGCAAATCCTGAAATAAAGATATAACTAGAAGAAGAAATACATGTACAGGATGACATGTATATATGAATATCAGAGACTTTAATTTGGATATGATTAATATGTTTTAACCTAAAAATATTTTTATTTTAAAAAATACGCTAAATTGCTCAATGCTTCATTATTAAATAGATAAAACCAACTAAAAAAAGTTAATGAGTAAAATCAAGACATGATTCGATTAATGAATGAAATGTTAGATGAAAATCTGAATATTATGAATTAGAACATAAGAAAACAAGTAATTAAGAATCTGATAAAGTCAACTTTCAGTACTTTTGAAACTTTTTGCTGGTCACATTTAGGTTGAGTGTTTTCAATACCAGCTCTATCTTTAATGCATTTTACATCAAATACCAATATATTTGTCTTACAAGTACAACTTCAGTGCTTCATTTACTGTTGAATTATTAAAATGCTTCTCCTCATTCTTTCTCCCAACTTCGGGATCGAGATCATTTGACGACAATCAGCTTCATCATATTAGGCACAAACAAATGACATCTTTAACTTTTAGGTGTCGTGTTGTAAAGCTCAATAACATTTGACAGCTCGCAGCAGCAGGAGTCTCCACCTCGGCCCACCGACCTGAGTTCACCTCTCAATGTCCACCGGCAGGAAACAGAGCAGCAGACGGACGGACGGACGGACGGACGGACGTTATCGCTGCTGCTCGACTCACATCTCCACAGAAAAAGAGTGTGTTCAGGTTTTGTTTGAAGCTCCTGATGGGAACTACAGAGCAGGGGAGCGTCCCCCAGACCAGACCACATATTTCAAGGTGCTTAACTATTGGTGGCAATGACTCATTACAACTTAAACAGTTTAAACCCTGGTCCAAATGAAAAATTAGAAAACGTGCATGTGTTATTGTGTGTGTGTGTGTGTGTGTGTGTGTGTGTGTGTGTGTGTGTGTGTGTGTGTTGGTCTGCAGGGAGAGCGGCCAGGAGTCGAGGTGTCACAGATACAATGTGCAGATAAACTCGCGCTGTCATGGGGTGCCACTAAACAGCCCATAACTTTCACACACACACACACACACACACACACACACACGCCCTGAGCATCTGTTGCACATTTAGCCTGTGGTCATGGCCTTGTGGAGCCCCTCTTCTCCTATCTCTCTCTCTCTCTCTCTCTCTCTCTCTCTCTCTCTCTCTGGACGGCTTTTCTGATCCCCCTCGCTCGCCCTTCATTCTCTTCTCTTTCTGTCCTCCTCTTCATCATCTGCTCCCTCTCTCTATTGTTCCCCTGTCTCCTCTCCTTCGTACCTTAAATCATCCGGAGGGAAGGCGGATTAGCCGAGTCGTTATTTTCAAGTTGTGAGTGTCGTCTTCCAAATTTGTCAAAGTCTGGAACAGAGCAGCAGCCGTTTAGTGGACGTGAAGAATGTTTTTGAAGCAGCTTATTTAAGCAAATTCATCTGCTGTACGTCAAACCTAACATGACCGTGGGCTCTATCAACCACATGACCCCTTTTCTCGGTTTGTGCTATTAAGGGAAATCTTAATGCTACAGTGATATTTCAGACCATCGTGTGCTTCCAGCTTTGTGGGGACGGTTTGGCCAAGATCCTTTTCTGTTTCCACATGACAATGTGCTTTTCCACAGAAAATAAACAGATGTTGTGATTGATCCCAGAGAGGTGTTTCTATTATTTTGTCCACTCAGTTTATGTCATGAAAAGTAAATATTTGAAACCAATCTCAGTACAACAAAATACAATTCATCAGCATCACAAACTGCAGAATGACCACAGTGTTGAATCAGCACGTCTCTGAAGCAGAAATGAGGATTCACTGCAGGATCGTTTTAGACTGCATTAGTTTTAGGTTCCTAATAAACTGGCAACCGAGTGAATAAATAGTGCTGAAACAATATATCCCAAGATGAAACAGATGTAATGTGCCTGAACCCACTGCTGTAAAATCCAACAGTGTGAGATGAGTCAATAACAGTTATCTTATCATCAGTCTGGTGTTTGTGGCTGCGTTTATTAGAGAGCAGATGAAAACACTTTCACCAGAAGGAACGTGTGTGTGTGTGTGTGTGTGTGTGTGTGTGGAATGATGGATGTGTTTCTCTGTAAATCACATCAACATTCTCCTGTTAGTCATTCACATCATATCAGTAATTGAAGCTTACGGCCTTAATAGTTTTGAAAGTTGGTGATTTTGTGACGTGTCAGATCCATATTTATGTTGTTTAGTGAAATATAAGTGTTGGATCGGACTCAGCAGATGCACAGTATTAAAGAACTTGGCCAACGAACCTGATCACGACGTCCCTGATGTTTCCTGTTCGATAATATAAGTTTATATAATTTGAACATATAACCAACATAAACTACAATAAATCCAAGAACGGCTAGAAATTATGTTTAGGAGAAGTTGATTCAACTCTTACTTGAGTTGCATTTCATTTCCTAATGGTTCCACACCTCACAGCTGTCAGCCAATGAACTCGCTGGGATATGTTTAAGATATTAAAGCTGTTGTACCTGTTCCATCTTTTAGCTTTCATGACCATTAATGCATCAAATGCCTGCAACATCAATGTTTAACCAAGGATCTATAGTATGATGACGGTAAATATATTTGTTCACTTCCTTTCTTCCCTGATTGAACTACAAAGTCTAACCACTCACTCATCTGTACGTTTCCTTCAGATCTTTCCCATCATGGCTCGACTCAGATCATTTATCATCAGTGATAAATGTGCAAAGGTTTGGCTTTGTTGCATTTACAAAGTACAGACTGGAACACGTGGAGCAATAACGAACAAACAGAGACAAAAAGTTTTCAAAATGGAGGGACGACGTGCTCCTGCAGCCAAAACTGACAGCAACGCCACCACAAACGCTTTCGGACTTCAACCCTCAAGACCAAATCAGCCGCTGACTGTGTGTATCTGTGAAGTGAAGTGTGTGTTAACAATGTGTTTAGTGGCTGTCTGTCGACAGCTGGCCCGGTCTGCGCCTGCAGGCCAAACAAAGGTCCGTCAGTCAGTGAGGAAACAGCAGCTTGGCATTTTAATGACATGATGGAGGAGTCTGTGCGCTCGGCTGTGGCAGACCTGCGTCTTTCAACAGGACGATAAATTCACGTCAGACTCACAGACTTGTTAACATACTGTTGAGATTGAAAAAAAATGTTTCCTCAAACTCGCAGCGGCGCAAATAATCCATTAAGTCATTCGTATTCGGTGGCTCCTGTTTAGATGCATTGATGATATACAGTTTACAGAAGAGTTTTTCTGCTGATTCTTCCTTCTTAAATCTGCACCTGTGAGGAGGAAGCAAGTTTCCGCTGTTATTTCTTTCACTGCTTCTCTCATGATGAAACCTTTGCAGCGTTCTGCAGCTTTGAGATTCGTGCAATGAAGCATTTCTGTAACTCGGATCAGAATAGTGCTCTTCTGCTCGGTGAGCGTGCCGAACCTTTTATGGTCCTTCACCTAATTGTTTTTTGGACTCTAATCCCCTGAACGGTGCATATTTCAGTGAGTTGTTTATGTGCTTCTTGAGTTCGCTCTTCTATAAAACACATTTTTCCCATTATCAAATGACACTGCTGTTTTAAAAAATGATGGACAGATGCCCAGCAGCGGCTACCAGCAGCTCGAAACAGCGATGTCCAAGCATTTTGATTTATTTTAATCCAAGAACAATCCACAATGAAAGGCAGCTTTCACTTTAACGCTTTGACTTTACTTTATCTGTGTAGTTTTATCTACTTTTATCTCTTGTCTGCTCACCTGGATCTGCTCCTGCATCCCCTGAATGATGTTAATGCATGAACAATCGAACACAGTCGTTTAAAAATCTGGAGTTATTTTCACATTTCTACGTATGTTGAGTTGTTCTGTTGCAGGCGAACGATGCCTCTTTACTACACGTTAACTTTGCAAAAACTGCAAAGTTTTTTTGTGTGTATTTATGAAGTATTTTCTTTCAACATGTAGAAGATGTAAAATATGCTTCACCAGGTTGTTACTGATTCTACTCACATTTACAATGTGTTTCCCCTTTTAACATCTTTCAGCTCTTTGTTCTGTTTTGTTTTTACCATGACTTCACCGTTTGGGTCACTCTCACTGTTCAGATGGTCCAGATGTGGGAGGCAGCTGTTCGGAGTAAAAATGTCTGTTTAACACATTTACCATTTCGACTCGATCACCTTGATAAAAGTGATGCAGCTTGTTGTCCACATGTGGTCATGAATTTGTGGACCCTTTACAGATTCACATCTTTTGGGCCTGAACCGACACATCGAGCCACGAGAGCCGCTATTTGGTGAAAGGAATATCGCAGGATTACGTGTTGTTACCTCAATAAACTCAATTTGTGTTGTAAATTAAATTTCACCTGTTTCATTTTATTTTTTCCTGAACACTGTAAGTTTGAAAGGAGGCTGTAAAGAAAGCTGACGTCTGCATCTGAAACAGTTCAGATCACGTTCAAAGCCTCATCAAAGGAAACAAGCTGCCTTTTCTCTCAGTCGAAACAACATCAGGACTGAAAGGTCTCACTTCTCCTTCGGCATTCTGATAAATTATGCCCTGTTTTACTGAAGCGCCACCATCTGTTTAAAGCATAGGATCGGGGTGTTTTTCCAGTTGTTCATGCTCACACATATCGAAGAACAGTCTCCGTCTCAGCGTGTTCAGAAGAGCAGGACTGAACGTCAGCAGAGCCAAACGGACGGCGGCATCGTGCTCCAGATACCGACGAGAAATCTCCCTCCCTGATGTCTCTCTTGTTCTAATTTCACCACAGGCCACAGTTTACTCTGTCCAACCCTGTAAAAAGGCTGCGGCTGCAAAACATCTAAATAGAAATTACAACCAGGCTCAATGTGGAAGCCTGACAGTCACTAAAGAGATTCCATTATTGCTAAATGTGTGGCGAGGGAAAAAATGTAAAAAGGCTTTTCAGCTGGTTTGACATTTAGCTCCACAAACGATGAAAGCATGTGACATGAGAACATGGAGATAACCAATGTTATACTTATTGAGCCTTCACACGAATCCCGAGAAGAACAAGCTCCTTTGTATCTACTGGTTTTGATTTGAAAAGCTAAAATTATTAAAAGATAAAATTATTCAAAAATACAACAATAAAACAGAATTCAAATCTTGCAGTTTTGCTGCTTTTCATGTTCGTAAACAAAGTGGAAGTTCACAGTCCTCCTACAAGGAGCAGCAGGATTTTGCTCAGGTGCTTCAGAGATGGCTCCATTAACAAACCTGTGACCTTTCCTTTCTGGGTTCGTTCTAACGTTAGGCCTCCGGCTTCAGATGCACGAGGTTCAGCAGCGCGTGCAAAACTTCAGACATGAGAACGCGCTGCACTTTCAACGTTTGTAGTTCATCACGCTGCAAATATCTTTAAATGATTTCCAGAAAAAATATTTTTGAAAGCATTTGCTGAATTCATAAGAGATTTTTTTTTTAGAGTGTGCAAAAAAAAAAAAAAAAAAAAAAAAAAAAGTTTCTCTCTCGTACATAAAACTGCATCTTTGATCTGGTAATGAAGGAGCAGTGAGTCAGTCAGTAAATCAGTTAGAGTTTAGGAGGAAATGAGTCCAAATGGAGACGTGACACTGAACTTTAAAGTCGTTGTGAATAAAGAGGACGGAGAGACAGGACAGACACGAGAGGACGACACGCAACAAGGTCGTGAGTCAAAGTCGAGGCCACAACACTGCGACCACATGGTTGAATACACTGAAATATATGTATTTAAACAGAAGAATGTATTTTGTATCTATGTTGTGTTTCATGCAATTTGTCCACATCTGAGGGTTTTAATTGTTTTCTATTGCATTGTTATTTGAAAGGAAAGACTTTAATCCTACGATGACTGTTATACTATAAATATGAGTAATATCGTATATATATGAGAGTATTCACAGATTTCACGATGTGGATGTTGCAGCCTCTGTTTCACACTCAGCTATGAAGAGAAAATAACTAAATTAAACGTTTGTGTCATCATTGACCGAAGCCTGTTTATACACCACTGATTTGAAACAGGAAGTAGAAACATGATGCAGCCTGGGCCGTGTTTTCTATCAGCATAATATGAACATTATGCTAATTAATGTATTTGCCAAGTCACAGTCTGTAAATACTGAACAACATTTTCACTAACAACTTCACTTTTATTTGCAATATTTGCTCTTGGAACATCAACTAAAGCGTGTTTTTATGGTTGTGTTCACGTCCTCGCAGCTCTCGCTCCAGGTCAGGTTAACGACGCGACGCGAAGCGAAGCCCCGACTGTGGAGTCAAAGTCCTGCACTGTGTTCGCCCTCCCCGACCTGTGTGCAGCGAATAAATATATCACTTCATACACTTGAAAAAAGTTTGGTTCGACTGATCGTGATCCAGGCTGCGATTCTGCTTCCTTGTATAATCTAATTGGAAACAAATTAGTAGTAAATAAAGATATTTTCTGAGAGACAGGATTGAATTTATCGTTCTTTCGATGGTCACATTAGTTTTCTTCAACTCTGCAAGAGTTAAGTATTTTTGTTATGTCCACTATACATATTGTAATCTGCTAAATTTTCTGGAAATTCAGTTGAGAAATCATTTCTATAAAAATGTCAACAAACAGACAAATCTATCACGTCAATCAATCAAAATATCGGTGGCTTTAAGAGAAACCAAACTCTTCTTCACATGAACTGTGCATAATGAGAAGCACAGTTGTTTGGTATCATCAGACTGAAGCATATTATATTTCATCCTGTATGTACAGCTTGTCCTAACAGGAAGGTTTTTCATAACACGTGAAGCTGATTCCTCACCTGAACAGACACAACACATCATCTGCAAAAACACAGAGGCTGTAATCACATTGCAAACTCTCGCCTGTGCAGCTCCTGCAGCTGTTTTTCCTTCTCTCAGGGTGGTCAAATTAACTTTACTGACTGCCCGCTTTTAATAGGATTGCCACAGAAAACAATGCTGCCCAGTGCAGGCCAAAAAAATAAAGGAGGATCATAAAAAAAAAGAGAGAGAGTGAACAACAGTACATAGAGCCAGGAGGAGGGGGCTAAAGATCAAGCTGGAAATATGGAAGCACTTAGGGCCTGAGAGTGGCCCCATAAAGGGTTAAAGATGGCTACGGGATAAGTGGAGCTTGTTTATCGCAAATGTGACAGTGGTAGTTAAATGGTGAGTTTTCGCTCCGAGCTGCCAGTCTGGACGCAGACTCCCTGCTCTCCTCACCTCCGCTCTCTCCTCTTGTTTATGGCCGCCTGTCTCCTCATCTCAGCCCTAAATCTTCTGCGTGAAACGGGACAAAGGAGAAGAGGATTTTCTCCTCTGTCTCCCTTCTCTTCTTCCACCTCATCGTTTTCATCGCTGCCGCTTGGGCCTACGAGATTATCTTCTCCGCTTCATCTCCATCCGTCCTGTCGTCTAATAAACCCCCCCTGTCTTTGTCCTGGTTCCTTCTCGCCTCTTTCTGTGCTTCTCCGTGGAACTAAATCTTCAACCTGCCACCCCTGGAGTCCTCGCAGATGTCCGCAGCCTGGCGCTGAAGCGGGCGCTCGCCAGCAGCCCAGATGCATCTGCGACTCTGTGCCTTTGTGATATCGTTGCTGTGTGAGGCGATCAGGATGGGCTCTGGTGTCGTGCAGAAGCAAAGCGGTGAGTACACACAAAACAACCTGAAAGAGGATTTTGCACCTTTAAAATGAGACGTTCACTTGTTGTAAACTCTCTTCGGCTTCTGTAACTGAGCTGATGATGTGAATGCACGACGCTCGATGTGCACGATAGCAAATAAGGAACTGACTGGATTCTGTAGATCAGACCAAACATTATAACACGGATAAACAAGAATTCCACAATGTGATATATATTTACAAATTACTTAAATTCATTTTTAAACTTATATAACTTTAACATCAAGGAGACAGAAAAACATTAAAAAGAATGTTTTTAATTAGATATAATTTAAACCAGAATTGCAAAATTTACAAAATGCATCATTATCATTTAGCACATGGTTCCAATAGAGAGCACGTGTTGGTAAGAAAGAGCTCTTTTGTTATTTTCTTTTATTCTTTGATGACAAAAAGAGAAACAGGAGGTTTCTAAGTTCAGGATGTCTCTTCTCTATGTGTCATGTTGTTCTGTGATTGAACACCACTGTCTTCACGTTGGCTCGACGTTAATGCAACGACTTGCAACAAGTCGACCTAATATTTGTCATAACAGCTTTAGCTCCAAATTTCAAACATCCATCTACAGGACAAATTCTCAGAAAACATTTTATTTCTTTAACACGTCTCGCAGTGAGAAGTGGCTGAGTTGTCGTGTCACTCAGACACTTCACACTGGTCCCCAAGAATAAAGTCCCCCGACACCGGTCCTGACCACGGACACAGGTGTGTGTTGACCCTCCTGCTCGCCAGCGTCCGGCATTTCCTCAGGAATTTAACACTAATAGACGAGTATCCGGTCTCAATTACTCCGTCGTTTTGGCCTCCGACATTTCCACACGGCCGCCGTCGGCCGACCAGAGCTGAGGCGTGAGATAATGATTAGAGGGGCCGGACGGAGCCGTCAGGTGCCGCTGACTCTCCGTCAAGATAACAGCTTGTGACAGCAAGATTATACCGTTTCAAAGATGTCAGGTAACTAACATGGACCAAAAAGAACCCACACTGTATAATAAGATTTTCATTCAATATGTGAAGTAATAACAGTGATATTTAATGGAAACTGGCACGTTCAATTATAAATAATATATTATCAATAACCCGTCATGAAGACGTCTGGAGCTAACAACTTAACTGCTCGTTCAAAAGTAGTTTTATGGAAATCAGAGAACGAAACCTTCATTTGTAATTTGTCAGAAGTTATTGAATGAAATCTTTCTCATGCATTGGAAAGGAGTCTTTAAGCAACGTTCAAAATGAAAAGAGAAACTGTTCAGGACGACAGCGTGCAAAAAGAATCACGATATTATTGTTGCCAGTTACACAAAAATCACTACTGGGTCTTGAATGAAGATATTTGATGCTAACAGATGAGAACAGCTTGAAGTTAGACACCAATTTTAGGTCTGAAGGGTCAATTGCTGGTTGTGGGTGCGACAGGTTGACCCACTGTCACAATTCATCACTTCACCTCGGTGAGATTTACCCCCCCACCTTTTTTCACACACAGCTAAAAAAGTGTTTCAGAACGGGAAAATTAAACGGTGGAGGTTGAACCCACTTTTGTGTCCATTAGTGCTCTTCATGTTTCTGTGAGGTTACTGTAGGTAATTGTGAGCACATGTGAATGTTTGACAGGAGAATTCAGAGAGTGAAAAAAAAAACTGATCAAAACTTGAGATAAAATACGTTGCTGTCTTTGCACATCATCCTCCAACATGCTGGTCAGATCCTCATTACACCAAACTATGAATCAAGATGTAAACTCAACGACTCTGTGCCAACGATTATAATATATCATTTACACTGATATATCTGATCTATCAAACATTTTGATGTTTTTCATGTTTTCATTTTGAGGACAGAATCTGTGGAACTTTTATAACATCTGATTCTAAAAAGAGGTTATTTTATTTGTATGCATTTTCCTGGTGTACCTCCGAGCACTAGGTGGCGCTTTCATCTTTGGTGCAAATGCAGAGAGACTTATTGAAAGAGAGTAAGCATGATCAGGTGAAGGTGCTGTAGCTGGTGGAAGCATCGTGTTCGATGTGGAACATTTGGACTTTGCAGCAATAACATTTGCTGAGAAATAATTTCGTCTTCTTTAAATGCACATTGAAAGTAAATCGCTCTATTTTGAAGTCGGCATTTTCTCCCACAAACCGCCAGAGGACGTGTTGTTTAACCGGGGAATCAAGTCCATGTGTGGCAGTTGTGCAACAGCTCAGACGGACTGATGTCAGAACATCACTAACCCAGTTTCCTCTCAGTTCCCACCAGGCTCCGTCCGATCTGATGCTCACTCTGTCCGATTATTGAGTCGTACAGTTATTGATAATGAAATGAAAACTGGACGTGTTGCTTAATTTGAACGACAGTGAATCCTGTCTGTTCGCCTCTGACCTCTGCATGTCATGCTCATGGTTTTTCCATTGGCACTTTTGGATGCACTCAAGTTCCAACACCTTATTGTGCTGCCAGGACATGTGAGGCGTTAATGGAGATGAAGAACTGAATGTGCAGCCAAAGCAGTTCATGCTTCTCGAGCACATTTACAATGTTCGATCAACCAACATCCACATTTCCCCACAAACAAAGTTGCGAGGACTCAAAGTCAAAAAAGCAAAAGAATCATCTCATGTGTTGAGTTTTTGGCTGAATTGCATTTCCAATCAAGAGGCTGAAAACTAAATGATTTCGGCGTAGTCTAAGTTTCATCAGAGTTTATTTGAGAGCAGTGAGTTCTCTCTTTAATGTCGTCACCAGTCAACAGAAAACAGAAGCAGCTGCTGAGAGAAGATCCAGACTAACTAATGACAAACGTCAGGAAACAACACGGAGCAGCTGGAGAGACAAAAGATTGTCTTTGCATTGCAACTTTTTTTTTAATAGCATCTTATTACGCTCATCACTTAAATATTGTCAATCTGACGATGCGACACAAACCGCTCTAACTTCACTGTGGACACATTTCAGAAATCACATGGTGAGAAAAGTGTTCAATAACATCTTTAACCCGACTGGTATCAATTACCTGGACATCCACACGCGTGTCATTAGGGACGACACATCTTGTGTTATTTTAACACGTCATCCCACCTGCCACGTTTTTCTTCTCAATGTACACATTATGGTGCATTGTGGGTATTTTGGCTCCATCTACAGAAGTGGCAGCTGCTGTATGTTACAGAGGAATCACACCCTAAAACAGAATGTCCGCCTGCGACGATAAGCCCACCTGAGCTCACCTCGACCTTTGCAATCTTTTCACTTGCAACATGAAGTTTACCCAACATCACCTGATAATAACATGATGTGGTATCATACTGATCATCTGTGCATAATATGAAGGTGGGTGGAAAATGTAAATTGCGTAAGTAATAAATGGACCTTTGGTCTGTTTATGTCAATACACATGTTTTCATATTTTCTTTCTTTAAAATCATGTGATCACAGTTGATGTGGCTTCGATTTGTGGATCCGGGTTCATCACTGGATTAGGTTGGTGTTGTGGTAACATTTCCTGTCATGATGGCAAAACTCAAAATGCTTTGGATGAGCTGTAATACAATTGTATTATTTATTGTAGGAAAAACTAATATTGTTTTAATGTCACATATCACCATCAAAAAATCTGCATCACTTTAATGTCTCTGTTCAATCATTATTAAACCATCTTCTTTCTGAACACTTCTTCGCTGCAGATCAGTTTTAGGGTGGAAAACCCCTTTAAACACTAGCATGTTTCCCTAAAACCCCAGCGGAGCTTGTTACACCTGGTGCTTGTTAAAAACCCAGTGCAATCCCATGCAAGGTCAAAGGTCACCGTTTTACGCTACCTAAACCTGCCGCGCCTCTAAAAGTCCCTTAAGCCTGCAGATCGATAGCACATGTGCAGAGGTTTTTCAGACTCTGGGTCGAGACCTCAGAGCGACGTCCCACAGCTCAGTGAAATGGGTCGACGGGTTATTCTGGGAAAATCTGTGCCGCTCAGCGCTGAGTCGCTTATCGCCTCATCTCGACTATTAATAACTCTTCTCAACTCCTCCTAAACTCAGATTACTCGGAAACATATTCTCAACATGTGCGGGGTCAAAGGTCATTGTTAAGTGCTACCTAAAGTAGCACAAAACAATGACAGATTGATAAGTTAATGACTTTAAACTCGGGGTTGGAGGCAGGAATCTGTGAGTGAGACTAAATGAGTCGCTGTGAAATATTGTCTCTTTGATTTCTTCACTTTCTGTTTGTTTTTGTCTCCATCTTTGGTGCTTTGCTGTTTCTGCATCATTTCCCATCATTTTCTCTGTGCGTTTGCTGTCGATTACATTTCTGAAGGGTTTCTGAAGGTGTGTCTCAAAACTCGTATCGACTCCTTCATAGTTTACATTTCCAGACTGAATATGTCATAACTGGCCGACGGAGCTCGTCCGAGTTCAAAGGCTTCTTCGAATATAGCGAGAGGTGCAGCCGCCAGAATCTAGAGGCCGGACCGCTCCATCCTCAGCCCTCAGTCTCCCATAATCCACTGCACGCTGCTCAGCGTTTAATGTGTGTTCAGGTGATTCTGGTGGACTCAGGCCTGAAGTCTGGAAACATCAGGTCTGTTGTTGTATCACAGAGTCGGACTAGTTGGTACAGATTTCTGGTTGAGCTGAACTGCAGCTAAACTGTAGCTGTAACTTTTCTGGTCCCGTGTACTTCCTGCAGGCTGCTTGCTCATGAATTAACAGCTGGTTCTTATGTTTGTCAGATAATCAGTTTCCTTGTTTCTGGCATTAAAAATTAATTGAGGGAGAAGAGTCTGTTTTGTGAGTTTTTTTATTTTCATGATAAAAGATTTGAAATTTTAGAAAGTAATAAAAAGCCTAAACTTACGATCGGCTTGGGACGAATAAAGGTTTATCTTATCTTATCTTATCTATAAACTCACACTGATTGACAGACTGAGGATTAACCTGTGACGTTACTTTAAAGGAAGGACAATTATTGATCTATTATTGATATTCAATAACAGCTGTGTTGCGTTGCTTTCAGATCCCTGTCGAACACACACTGATTAAAATCATCCAGTCAGACCTTTGACACGAGGTGAATCCAAGCCAAGAAACTACAGCCTGATTACTGACTTTTACTTCAACCTTTGTTTCCCACATTTCCTCCTACATAAACTAAACATTTCCCAACTCGCTGGCCGAGCCATTCAGTAAAATGAGGAGGTAGATTTCTCAATGAATAACCTCTTGTGGCTGTTTTTTTTTCGGCTCTGCTGAGGATTTCTGCCTCTTCTCAGATGGATTCGTCTGCGTATGATTGACCATCTGCTCTAAAAGGAAGATGTCGCTCTTTGTTGAAAGTGTATGTCAGAACTCACATACATCGTTTCTCGTTTGATGAATCACGTTCACGCCGAGGAGACGCCAGAGAAAAGCGTCTGTGCCAAAGAGCTGCTGAAGCTGCTGAAGTCGTCGGGTTAAGTGTTCTGTGCTGATTTTATTTGAACGTCGCAGATGACACACAGTCGGGCTGCGTTTCTACATTTTTGCCTTCAAATTTACAAATTGCTTGAATTCATGAGGAGCAAAATTAAGATTTATCCTGTCGAGTCTTTGGAGGCATTTAAGGATACTTATTCTAAATAACTTGTTTTTAATATTTGCATTGATTGATATGTGCATTTGATTTATTCTTTACTTCTATATTTATATTTTTTTATCTTGAATGTTTATCCATAATGATTTTTCTAAACCTCATTCACTAGTCCTTGATTAGCCTTAAATTCCTTGAATCCCTTCTTTTACTGCTGCTCACTCATTGAACTGAACAGTTTCTCTTCTTTTGAATAATTGTCAGTTCTTCAACTTCAAACTGTCGAGTTACGTCTCTTCTCTTTAAATTGATGTCTGTCCTGATGTAAGTGGATGTTTAGATGCATCATAATTCAGACAAGCCATTAAAAAGCGTTGAAAACTGAATCAGTCAGTAAACAAGTCTGTGAAGAAGAAGACAAATACACTTGGCCACGAACAGATAAAGAATTTAGATCATAAGACTTAGAAAGATCGTTTTCACTTCACAGAGGCTGTAAAGTTGTATGAGCTGTGATCTTGATCGTGACGTCTATCAATGGCCTGATTAAAGGTATTTCATTTTTCCATGTAAACCTTTTTAGTTGCTTGTGCACACACACACACACACACACACACACACACCTACAGTCGGCCACAGGTATTTCGTGAGGCTCAGACTCTGCGATTGTTCAGACTCACGCACCCTCAGCGTCTGCCCTTCATCTCAACAGGAGACTCAACCCGTCTTTCCATCCCACCTCGCCCGTCTTCCCGTATCCCTCCTTATCCCCATCGGATTGGAAGCATTCCTACTTGAGTCCGTTGAGTCTCGGGCGTATCTGGGAGCCGACATCGCCGCTTCGCTGTTATAATATAATAAGACTTACTGTGGCTTAGACGTAAGCCGGACCGTCAGGCTACCAAGACATGAGAAATCTACCGTCAGGGAACACGAACCCTGTCAGGACTGAACTGGCTGTGCGTGTCGGGAGAATGAAAGAGCCCATTATTATTTTCTTTAATGTGTTTGATGTGTTTTTATATCACAAATTCAAGAAGAAATACGAATAACATCCCGTGCGTGCTACTTCCTGTATGTTCTGTTGGCGTCTACATTTCACAAAGTCACAATCAATTCAGCAGCATCATGAGAAAGTCAGACTGAAAAACAACATTCTCATTCTTGTAATCAGATCCTTCACTTCCAACAATTTGGAAAACAAATCTACTTATAATTTGCCTGTTTGACATTTAAAAGAGAAAAGTTCCGTATTAAAGTCGGACTCATTTTGAGAGCAAAAGTCTAGAGACTAATCCAAGTTTCAAAATCTAATTCTATTATCGTTTCAGTGATCTGTGATTTGATCTGTGTGACTGTAACAGATGGTTGGTAAGGTCCTTTATTAAAGACAAAAGAAATCTTCTCACAGAAGGGCTCGTGTCCAGGATTGTCCCAAAACCACAGGGACAGTCAGACGGAAACCACAAACATGAACTATAAACCAGGGACTGAAGCCTTGATGTGACAGAGAGATCAAATCAAAGACATGAGCACAAACAAGGATGAGAGGAAGAACAATCGGACAGAGTAAGAGTGAAGTGGAGTGGCTTATATAAAGTGCTGATTGGTGACTGAAACCAGCTGAGTGCACAGGTGAGACGATGAGGTGGGAGTGGCCGACAGGTGAGGCGAGACAGAGGCGGGGTCAGTGGAAAAGTCCTGGGACCTGGGGTGTAAATCTATGGCAGGTGAACAGTGACAAACTATGACAGACAGAACAGGACAACGACAAGACAGAGATGGCAGAAACTGAGACAGAACTAAAACACGGGACTAAGACATGACAGCAGAGACATGACAGGCGCAGAGAACAAACAAAGACAGAGAGACTGAAACAAAGACAGAGAGACTGAAACAAAGACAGAGAGACAGAAACAAAGACAGAGAGACTGAAACTAAGACAGAGACTGAAACTAAGACAGAGACTGAAACAAAGACAGAGAGACTGAAACAAAGACAGAGAGACTGAAACTAAGACAGAGACTGAAACTAAGACAGAGACTGAAACAAAGACAGAGAGACTGAAACAAAGACAGAGACTGAAACAAAGACAGAGACTGAAACAAAGACAGAGACTGAAACTAAGACTGAAGGACTGAAACTAAGACAGAGACTGAAACAAAGACAGAGACTGAAACAAAGACTGAAGGACTGAGGCCGAACACAGAAACATGGCCGGCAGAACCGTGTCGGAAACAAACAGCAGATTTAACAGGAAACTGAAAAAAGTTATTCAACAGTGAAAGAAATTTGCCTGCACAGCCTTCATTTTCATATAATCAATAAATAAAGTGAGGTTCATCATTGAGGGTCTCTAGAATATCAAGTTATTTCCATTGACTGTTTCATCAAGAAATCAAGACAAAGATTAAATTAAATAAGTTCTTGCATTAAAATGTATTTTTAAAAAGAAAATTGTTGTGTCCTGCAGCTCACAGAGAGACGTCGGAGGACTGTCGGAGCTGTCTCGAGTGCTCCAGAGACAACGGCTGTGTGCGCTGCCCCGAGCGACTCTTCCTGTTCCTGCAGAGAGACGGGATCTCTCACCACGGGACCTGTCTCCACGCCTGTCCCACCGGACACTACGGACACAGAGGGAAGGACATCAACCGCTGCATGAGTACGTCTTCACAGAGACGGCTGCTTCACCTGCAGAGATCTCTCTGTCTAACTCGCATTAGCAGACGGGACTCGCTTGTCTCGAGGCCTGAGCTCGTGTAGGAAATGATGGGTTTTTTTTTGTCAGATGAACAGAATTTATAAGGTCACCAACAACAGACAGTCCCACATACACAGTTTACACATTTGGACTGGCTCCTTTATTCAGATGCACCTCGCTCAATTCAATCCACAAACACACTGAAAGGAAAAAGAACTCAGGCATTTTGTCTCATTCACTAAGAAATTTATTTGACTCAAGAGATTCCAGTTAGTCTGACTGAAGAACAGACGTCTGCCCTTCTACCTGAACGTATTTAGACATTGGTCAAACCTTAAAGTTTTTGGGGGAAGTGATCAAAGCAGCACATGAAGGTCAACAGTCATTTATTATATGAGTTTTTTCTAATTAACCGTCTTTATGATTCTGGTTCAGCTGCTGCCTTCAACTTCCAACTGATAACAATAAGACAATTTGTCGGACAATCTGCCTGAATTCATGCTCAGTCTGTCCCTGACGTCCTATATGTCCTTTTCTGTCCTGCACATCTGCATCTGACCATCATGACTGAAATGAAGATCTGACAAAGAGACTGTGGTTTCCTCCTGAATGAACTGTCTGTTGACCGGTGTGTGTGTGTGTGTGTGTGTGTGTGTGTGTGTGTGTGTGCAGAGTGTCGCTCTGTGGACTGCGAGCACTGTTTCAGCCGAGACTTCTGCACCAAGTGCAAACCTGGATTCCAGCTGTACAAAGGCAGGTGTCTGAGCCGCTGCCCGGAGGGAACCCTGGTCCACCAGAGCGACTGCCTCGGTGAGCTCTCACACACTCACACCATTTCATACCTAAAGATCTCACTTCAGAAAGTGTAAGTAGCCTTTATTCTTGCACATAAACCTGTTGTCCTGCAGCTTCTCACCTGCCTCGTCTCTTCAAATGATTGTCACCTGGAGCTCATGCAGACAATGAGAGGACGGAGCAGGACAGAGAGGATTTCCTTCACTTTGAAAATTGGAAAAAGGAAAAAAAAAATATTGTCACAGCAATAACTCCTGATCCTTGAATACTTTTGTCATGATCAAAGAAAAGTTTGACATGTTGAGATCATTGAATTTTTATTCTCATACCAAAACAACAATCAGACATTTCAATGTCCTCTCTGTCTGATCATATAATATGATATATCACCACAGTGTTAGAAGCAGCAGTGATGAGTTTTGTGAACTTACTCTTGGATGCTCATGATCTTTGCTGAGCTATAAGTATAAAGCCAGACGTCAGCGAGTCGCTGTTATTGTTCATCATCAATAATTCTCTCAACCCGCTGCAGATATATTATTATCTGGCCATGAAGATATTGATATTCTATTTTTCTTACTGTCAACCAACATTCACTTGATCCTTCTAACAAGGACTGTGTGTATCAAAGCCTGATATTTCTTCTTCCTCTGTGCCATAGTTGTCCATTAAAAACACATCCTCCTCCTTCATTACTATCAACACACACTGAAGCTCATTCACATCGGTCCACGGCTGAAAACGGTCCCTAACAGATGCACGATTTCCTCCTGTAACGTTTTCAACTATATATTTTTGTGAGCTGTTTTTAAAGATGTGCATCTTGAGTCGGAACCATTGGACTTGAAGTTGGGAGCTGGGCAGAGAAAGTATTGAAAGCAGGTCTGTTGGTTTTCATGTGATTTACTGACAGAAAGAAAAACCAGCCTGGTCCAGGTGGTTGCAGGCGCTCTCGTGTCGAGGTTACGCTCAGGTTTTTGGGGCATCGTGTTCACTCTAAACATCATATCCTTGTGTCAGATCTGGATCAGCTCTTATCGGAGTCGTGATAAACTTCAAAATGCAAGTCGATGCGAGAAGGAGCGGGACGCTGCAGCACCTTGTCCAGGTTTCTGATCGCTGTCGTGTGTGCAGACGCATTTTAAGAAATATATGGTGCTGGTTAATGATGTGATGGTGAACTAACATGCTGAACAAAAAGCAATCTGACACTGATATATTAAATTACATTGACATCAGATGTGGACGTCAGTGGTGAAGGCAGCAGAAAACCAAAGCAGGTTCATCTTCACTTCACATTAGAAACCTGGATATTGTTAGATCTCATATGTCTGTTTGCTTCGTGCAAACCTCATATCTCATGTGCTCAGAATACTGGTGTGAATGTAAAGCCGTCACCCGTCTGACCTTCACCGACTTGTATCCTATTTTAATTGTGGTTTCGAATGACCGTGTCTTCTAAAGCGGCTGAACTTGACCTCAGCCAGCTACAAAGTGCAGGTCAGCGATCGATGCACCGGTGAAACGAACCTGAGCTTTAATCAACAGCAGACGTGTTCCTGCCGACTCCTCTCCTTTTATCTGTGGCCACTTCTCTGCCGTATTTCACTGCTGAATGTTACTGAGCTTTTCATCGGTTGTGGTTTTTTATCTTACATTAAGCAGATTTTTAGTCAAAAATTTGTGACTTTTTGATAAATTGCACCTGTTTCAGTAAACGACCATTTGTCTGAATGGAGACCATGAAATGGTAAAAAACAAACCTTGAAATAATTTCTTGCAGATGGCTCAAATCTTTGTTCCCAAGCAAGTGACATTATCTGATCACATGACTCAATGATGCATCCAAGCCACAAATCCTGCTTTAGTTTGAGGCGTTTTGTGTCTTTATGTCTTTAACATTTTCCTCTGATGCCCCATTTCTATCTCCCACCTCATCTCCTCCTGTTACAACCTCAAACAAAAGGCCATGATAAAGTTTCAACATTATTATTTTTTATTAAACCAGTTTAAGCCAGTGCCAACTAAGGATTATCGAGATGTGGAGTGTGTATATTCAGTGGTGACAGATACTAAACCAAACGAACAGGTTCCAGGTTACGAATGAGAAACTCCTGCCCAGGTGATCTTGTCGTGCTGAATGTGATTCGGATGTGATGTCCGGCAAAACCACACAAACTTCTTTGCTCTCGTTTGAGGCTGCGACTTCAAGTTGAAAACACGCAAAGCGCAGATGTGGATTTGCTCTGAAGCGAATGTGTTTCTCGCCCCTGCGCTCGTATAGAATGAAGCATATTGAATATTCGCCAGTGTTCATTTCACGCATGTGTGAGCCTAACGATCCTCCTGCGGGGCGAACAGAGAGACAAGAGAATCACAGCAGGGGGTCATCACGGCTCCATTTCAGCGCAACACATGACTCGCGTTAAAAGTCTTCAGAGGAGTTTTAGAATTTATCTTCATATCTCGTTGTGTATCATCCCGCCCTTCTAAGTAAGTGAGATATATAGTTGAAGTCAGTCATCACTCGCGGCCGGTCGGGACTCCAGATTCCCCCTCTGTCGTCCACCTGCAGCATCTGCAGCTACTGTTGTTTCTTGGCAGCGTGGCCACATCTGGTTTTCATGCAGATGTTAAGGTTTCATGTCTGACTGTTGGTACACACCTCGAGCTACTCCGCAGAGGAGTCACTGGAAATCTTTTCATTTTCTACCCAAAATCTGACAACGATATTGATGATTACCGAGAAATGTTGTCCCACGTTGGCCGAAGTTGCTCGTTTTTCCGCGTGGAAAAACTCGAGGCGACTGATTTTTGTGGGTGACATCACTCATCAGACACTACGAGTGCAACGTCCTGCGAATTAATGCTTCAGCTGGCGTTCGTTAATCTGAAATGACGGCAGTGTGGTTTCCAGGGGTCTGAAGAAAACATTTGTCTTTATATATTGTTTCCACAGGATGATTTATCTTAATAACCTCAGTCCTTGCATTTATCTCGTGTATGTATGGAAAAGCACATTCAGCCTTTCTTCAGTTAAAATGTTGAAAGTCTTTATTTAGTCGAGCACATGATAGTTGAAAATCTCTGAACCACGATGTTTCTTCACCTAAACGTCTCTGAAAAACTTTTCTTTTCTGTGACCATTTTTCCATCTTCACCTCAAGGCTTCCTGGATTCACCACATGTGAAACCAGTTGAAAGCTTCTGCAACCTCATGTTGATCTTTAATCAGTTCCTCTCTCTCTGATCCTCCTCTCGTAGACGACTGTCTCCTGGCTCCGTTGGGAGAGTGGAGCGACTGGAGCGTCTGTCTCCGTGATGGCGCCAACTGCGGCTTCAGGTGGGGCAGGCAGACCAGGACCCGGGGAGGCGGGCAGTCCGGCAGAACGCCTGAGGAGAAAGCGGCGTCGCTTTGTCCGTCCCGCAGCGAGACGCAGAGGTGCAGGATGAGGAAGAAGTGTCCCACAGGTGAGAGGGGACGGGTGGAGGGAGGATACAGGTGCAAACAGAAGGTGCAATAAGAAAGATTTTATGTCTTTATACATAAATTTTCAATCAACCACAAACAAACTTCAGCAGAATTTGCCTGTTTCTAATAAACTGTTCGACTGATCATTTAGCTGATTTATTCTTTATTACGTTGCGCTGCCAACATCTGTGGATTCCCCGCCTTGTTTGGTCTGATGTTATGTGCTGTGTTGACACAGTTGTGCAATTTATAATGCCAAGTGGGAGAGTTTGGACCCCATAAAAAAATTCCAACATGTGCTACTTCTAATTAGCACTTGTAGGCTGACGCTAACAGATTTCTCCTTTTAGGAGAAGTGGAGTTGAAGTGAAGAGAAGCTTCCTTAGTTGTTGTCATTTTTGTTTTGGTGCAGACAAAATTTCAAAGGTTCGTTATTGGTGACGTCGGCTGAATTTACCAGCAGAGTCAGAATAGACTTATGTCTTTAATGAAAGATCACGTCACTGACATTTTGTAATTAAAGTGATAAGCAATGGTCATGTGGAGCACAACACTTTATAAAGCACATCACACATGAGCGAACGACAACATGATATTATTGTTTCCTCGAGGTGTTGCCTTGTTTTCAGTCCTTTATCTCTGATGCGCTCATTCAGTCAATCAGTCAAACTTATATTGAAAATCATGTAGAAGTCAGGCTTTTCACAATAAGCCCCACTTTTCTTAGCTTTTGTTAGGAAACTTCCAACAAGTTCCCCAAATCAACCAACACATACATGGAAGCTTTCTCCGATCTGACTCCTCCATCAGAGGCACGACATCATTCATCCGATCCTTCCAAAACCGCTGTTGAAAGACAAATCTGTTTCCTAATGTGACAACACTGTGGTTAAGGTTTGGTTGTGTTTAGGGAAACGTTGTGGTTTAGGTTAAATTGATTCCTTCATTAAGGCCATCTTGGTCGTCACAGTTAAAATAATCACCACTTGGTTCACATTAGGAAATGATTGTGGTCGTTGGTTGAAATAAACCAAAACTGACTCGGGGGAAGAAACAGGGAACAAACGTCTGTGTTGAACTCGAACCCTTTGCTTGCTCATCCGTCGACCCGGGTTTATAACAACGTCACCTGACTTCCTCCTTTGCTCCCGTCAGAATTCGTACAGATGAGGACGTAAAATATCTTTGCTGAAGTGATTGATTGTGTAATTTTTGTTGAATGGACAGAAACATCCCTCGGATCGTTGCTGTTCGCCTGTTTCTGTTGCGATTTTGTGTTTGAATCATTACAACAATGTTCAGGAGCTTTTGTTTATGGTGAATGAAATGAAAGACAAACATTTGTGACGACGCAGTGGAACAAGGTCGTGACAAGGAAAGTGCTTCCAAAATGTTTGCCTGCAAATGAAAATGGAAGAAAACCACATTGATTTCTGCAAAGACACCAATGACACTTGTTTCTCTTTTCTTCAGTCCAAACCAAGAACTGATTGATGTTGCATTATTGCAGTATGAAGCTTTCCGTCCTCCAGGTTTGGTGCAACTCACAGAGATAGGAGTAATCAAGTAAAGAACATCGTGTTCATCATGTGTTCGTCCAAAGGAACCTGAAAAGACTCCAACTGCAAAAAACTATTGTGAAAGATCTGTGTTGTGGAAATGTTGTCAATTCTGCTTAAAAGTGCAGGGAAGGGAACAAAAGCACAGATAATTGAGTCCCTTGGTCTTAAGCCCTCATCAGTAATAGAACTATTGTATTGGAGACTGTCTGGATCTTGTTTTTTAACTCTGCGTTAAATTAATGATGAATTTCATACACATATTCCAAAACATTTAAAACTTGGCAAACGCGTTTGTTTTCTCTCCAAAACCCAGTTGTTGTTGTGACCTTTTCGATTGTTCCTTATTTTCTTCCTCCAACACAAACAGCACGAGAAGCCGTGAAACATATAAACAGTGCGGAGGAATGTACGGAGCTGTGTTGTTAGGTTTTTACAGACTGGTGAGACGGCCCACACTCACTTCTCTTTAAAGCTCGTCCGCGTGTGTGTGTGTGTGTTTTCCACGATGGAAGACATGTCATTTGAAGTAATCATCATTATCATTGTCAGATCGTATGTCCGGTGGCATTAGCCGAGGAAGGAATCCGATCCAGCTGATCCAGACTCTGGCGCAGTTCTCGGCCCGTGGACCTTAATCGCACACATGTGGGATAAAAGGCCGCTGTGGCATCTCTCTGACATTCCTCTGTTGTTCCAGATTAGATGGCTCGAGTCTTTTAATTCCTTCTCTTGTTGTCTTATTGTTTTCAGATGAGGAGGAAGGACGGGGTCTCGTCTCCCGTCCCTCCTCTGCTTTTCCTCTCTGTCTCTTCACCGATGGCAGCAAACTGTCACGACGTCCGACACAGACGGTCGAGATGTCGTGTTTTCAGGGGATATATTTCCGTTTTGTATCCAGGTATCTTATTGACCAGGAGACAGAGACGCAGGTTCAAGTCCCGATCAAGTGTCGTAGTCGAGGGCTGCTGTCCTGGCTCTCTGCAGACATGTGTCTCATGGTTTCACTTAGAGAAGCAGACTTGTGACTGGAAGGTTGGCAGTTCAATTCCTGGACCAGCAGGAAAAATCTGCGAGGGTCAAGTGAAAGAGCAGCATTTATCTCTTCGGCATTATCAGTGATGAGGCGGCCTGAAGCAAACTACTCTGGATGAATACTGCTTCAAGAAGACGTGAGAGTCTGCAGCCGTGCTAACGTCTGTGTCAGGACGTACTCAGGTGTTGTCACGTGTTAGTTTGGCGTCTTAGTTGTTATTTAGCACCATGTATTATCCTGAGGGGGACATGAATATCTGACTCAAAGTTCATTGCAGTCAGTCTAATTGTTGCTGAGACATTTCACTCAAAACCACAAAGGTCAACCTCATGGTGGCGCTAGAGGAAAGGTTGGCGGGTCACCTGTGTCATTAGGAGTCACTTCCTGGACTCCATTAACGTCTGTACGACACTGACATCAGTGGAGCTGCCCTGCCGGCATCGTCAAAACCCCACGCAAGAGACGTGCAGACACATGCAAATCCCCGCTCACTCAATCTGCCAACATTATGATGTCTGGCATCTATAGCTAATTATCTTCAAATGGTTGAACTGCGGCCTTTAAAAACAGAAATTGCATCCACAGATGGTTTTAACATTTAAGGCTTCTCACACTGAGGACGGCCTTCAACCATCAGACAACAAGGCCTGAGAGTCTGCAGGTTTCACTCCTACTGTTCCTGCATTATTTGACTGATTCCACAGCTGCGAACCAGCAGAACCTCTTCAACAGAATCACGTCAAGACTGATGACAAATTTCAGAAGTTTGCTTATTTTCTTAGCAGCAATTTTCAGGCTTTCACATTTCACAATCTCACAAACTCTCAGACATGTTCTTAGGCCACGACGCATCACTAGAGGTGTTTTACTTCTGAGAACTCTGAGCAGATACATAATTATAGAATTGATGAACCAGTGTGGTGAAGAGAAGAAGCACAAAAGGCTCTTTGTTATCACACGGCTTTCCATGAACCATTCGCTGGATAAAGACCGATGAAGACGAAAGCTCTCTTCACCATGTCTTCTTCCCAAAGATCAATAATGGACATCTCTGCACAGAAAACCTTTGTCTCATCTGGTTTCACTGGTCTTTATTGTCAAACATCAGGAAATAATCCAAGAATCCAGACATTTGGATACTTGAGGCGGCTCAATCTGCCTGTGAGTTAATAATCATGATTGAGTTTGACCATAAAATCATCAATAATCCTCACGGACCATCCATCACAAACCCATCGCTCCTCCTCCTCCTTCTTATTAAAGTGTTAATGTTAAATAAAAGACGTCCACATCGTCCACATCCTTCGGCTCTTTGATGTTTCCCAAATCCTGCCGGAGCTCTTTTGTCTGTTTCCTTTGATTCGTTGCAGCCGTACAGTTTCAACTACGAAGGAAAACATTGTAAAAAATTGAGAGCTGTCAGATGAAGAACTCCATTTAACAGCATTTCAACTCACTGAATCAAAAAGGTCGGGCAGCAGCTAGACGTTTTCTCATCTCATTATTTTCTCTTTTCTCGTTATATCTCACGTTACTCAAAGCTGGTGATGATGTATCAAATCTGTCTGATAAGAGCCAGGATGTTGCAGGTCATGAGTGCAGGTCGGTGACTAAACCAGGACACATTGACCAGATTAAAAAGGATCATTATCTGCTGAGGTGTTGACCATAATTGACCATAATTCAAACACAATTTTAGAAGTGAAAAAAAAAGGCTTTTTGTGCCGTCTCTGTGTGTTCGGGTCGTCAGCTCATAAACGAAATAAGCAAAACAGATGATAAGAACCCAGAGTCCTTATATCCATCGAGGTTTCTTACACCACAAATAACTCGGCTGTAAATTTAACCAACATAACTGGGAAAAAAATAACAAATAACAAGCTGTGTAATTATTCATACTGTGTCCACATGTCGATAACTCGGCCTCTGCTTAAGTTTGGTCTTCGTCTGTAAAGTGACTTTTGCAGCTACGGACACATGTTTGCTGTTAGTGTGAAAGCTTATTAGTTGTATTTATGGTGGTGATAATCTCCCATAGTCAGGACTGATTTATTCATCTCTCCTGTAAAGAAAGAGCGCGGCAGTTAATGCGTTCCCCTTCTATAAAAACTGAAAGGAGCTGCACGGCCAGTGTTTTATGACGCAGCGCAACACGAATGTAAGCTGGAGGGAAACGGCGGTCGAAGTCCTGCTGCATTCATCTGTCTCGCATCCATATTACAACGAGCTAAACCAACCGCTGCTGAGCTCCCTGTCAAACGTCCATCCTTCATTATTATTCCATTAGTGCTGGTTTGAATTCTGTGGAGGAGAAATGAATGGATGCATCGAAGTCACAATAGAAGACCGAAGCCCCTCGTGGCTCGATGCCTGGTCGTTACTGAATCTCCCTTGTGTTTAATTCATACAGGCGATTCCTCTTGGGGAGACGATACAGCAGCTGGACGTCAGTGTTTAATGCACTAAACGCAGGAAAAATGAAGCACAGGCTCGTCCCACAGTGCAGCTCAGAAAATAAAACCCAGAACAGACTGTGAGGGAGCACTTACTAATATTCTGGAGAAATAAATGACCCAAGGTGTGAATTCAATTGTGAAATGTTTAAAAACCACAAGCCTGAATTTATAAAATACACATATAGACGAATATTTTTTTAAGGACTTTGCATGAAATTCTGAAAGATTATGAACCTGTTATGGGACAAAAGTGTGGATCCAACCTAGTATCAAATGCATGTTGTCATTGACGAGGACTCGACGGCTCGTAGCAATGACACAACGTTGGTCCGTTGGTTCTGGAGTCCACTGGACCGAAAGGCTGCTTCCATCATGGCTGGACAACAACAAACAGATGCAGCTGTAAAAGGACCAGATCAGACTTTCACTGCAAAACCACCGGCTCAAAAAATGACAATAGAGTGAAATAAACAGTTTTGTAACTAAAAACTATACGATTTATAAATATAGTATTCATTACGGGACAGTGGGACCATATTATATTACATGGCAGGTTGCCTCTATGATCATGGCCTTCACAGGATCTTTTCTCTGTCATCATTCATATATTTTCTGTAATGTGTTTACAAGCGAAGCATTTTTCCCGTCTGCCACGTTAACAAGCGACGCGTTCTGGAGCCGCTCCATCACCGATGAATAGAGGCCATGTGTGATTTTATCAGGGTCATTTCTGGAGGGATGCAGTGATATTATCCAGATCATATTTTTATGGGGATATGAGCTCATTTTCTGGTCTGGCACTCTCAGCACAACAAACAACATTCAGCTCATTTAGGTGTAAAGACACAAACCAAAGCTCGGTCCGGGACGTCCTGGCGTCCCAGCGCGCCATTCGCCCTTAAACCACCGTAACCGAGACGCTGAGTTCGAATCTGACCGGGGGCTGTTAATGCACGTTATTACCCCATGTTCCCATCGCTGTACTGTCAAAAAAAAGCCAAGATATGATAATAAGTAGTTTTAAAAAAGCTGAGCTCTCCTCTTACTTACCGCAGAAGGCAAAGCACCTTTCAGCAACAAGACGATTCAAAGTGCTTTACACGAGACAATAAAAGCAAAGAGCAGATAAAATATTAACAGCTAAAACAGAAACTAAAATAGAATAAGACAGTAATAAAATCTTAAAATAAAGTCACAGTGCAGTTCTCCATGTTTGGTTGTGACTCGAGGGACAGAAAGCAGAACTGTCTCGGACGACCTGAGAGACCTGGAGGGTTCGCACCATGTCAGCAGATCACAAATAGGGACTTTAGGGACTAGTCTATCCAGATCCTGCTGAGACATTAGTCCTTTAACCCTTGACGTGTTCTTCAGGTGACAGTTGGCTGACTTACTTTACTTTACTAAGTCCATGACTACACCTACATTTCTGGCACAACAGCGATGACTGAAGCTGTTCTTGTTTAGCTGAAGTCAAATTTAGGTTTAAGGTTAATGTAGGAAGGTGAAATATCTACTATTACTACCTCTGGTATTGACATTTCTGTTGTCTTACCCTGACGTCACATGAGCCGCATGTATAAGAGCTACTGAAGCATCAGTGTGTTCGAACTGCATTTGCAGATGCATTTTCAAAATGGCAGCGTTACCTCTGAATCCAACAGACAGAGATGGTTTTCATGTAGATTCAATGAGGAGAATACAACAAAAATGACTGCATTGATTCATTTATTATTTTTCCCTCGTCCTCCCTGCCTGTATGTGACACTGGACAGATCATAGTGAAACTGAGGATCAATCTGAGTAGATGTAGTTAATAAGATATAGGCTGTCAGAGATTTGTGGGATTTGAACAGCTGCCTGTGAAGATGCTCTTTGGTGAGTGCAGCAGGGGGAAATGGAGCGTTTAAAAAATGCAGAAGAGATCAATCTTGATGCCTTTCGAATGTGCTGCCGGTGTGGATCAGACTGTATGATTTATTTCTGTGACTGCTGAACACGCAGGAATGGTGGAAATGTTCTGGCTGAGCCGCGAGCCTGCGGTGAGTCCAGCAGCACCGACGTGAAATTATACACTCGAGCAAACTGCGCCGCTCAGTCCGGCGTTAGTCTGCCTGGAATATCTCCACACATTTCACTCCAGACATCTGATTGGGAAAGTTAGCACTCTCAGCTTGAGTACGACTCTCTGCAACTGGATATTGGACTTCATCACAAACAGACCACAGTTTGGATCAGAGCCTCCATTCTAGGGCTGAATACTGGAGCCCCCCCAGTTTGAGGTTTGAGGATGACACCACCACCATCGGCTTTCATCGGGAGGAGATCAACCATCTTGCAGGGTGGTGCACAGAGAGCGAGCTACTGCTCGACGTCAAGGAGGCCAAGGAGGCCTCAGTCTACGTCAGTGAGCTGAGGTGGAGCAGGTGAACAGTTTAGGTTCCTGGAAATCAGCATCATAGAGAACCTGACTTGAACTTTGAACAGGGTCGATGTGGCGGAGTATCCAAATCCAAACAGGTGTTTTTGGATCAGTCCACAACTTTCACAGTCTTTTGTTGCTCCTGTCCAACTTGTTTGAAACATGTTGCTGCCATCAAATTCAGAATAAGCAGATATTTACAGAAATCAACGAAGTTGATGAAGTCGAACATTAAATATATTGACTTTGTGCTGTTTTCAGACGCAGCAGGATCCGTAAAGGTCTCTGTGGGTCGGTGGTGATGGGTCAGTCCAGCTCAGATTTCCGGAGCCAGTTTCATATTTTTCTTTTACCACAGTCCAACACTGAGAACAGATGCATCAGATAAAGTGGGTTCTTCTGGCGGCGAGTGAACGATCATGATTTAAATTATCTCCGAATTCAAACCCGTGGAGCTAAATATTTAACAGTCAGTCCAGAAAACGTCCGATAATTCAATTCACAGTGTTCTCAAGCAGAACCACTTCAACTCCACTCATGTTCCAACGCTTTCATGCTTCTTACCTCTTAGCTTTTTTAAGAAACAGTCTTAATTTGAAAGCTACTTTGCATCTCAGGCACAAGAAGCTTGAGTCCACTTCCACAAAACGAACACAGTGTCATCTCCCCTGTGTTCGACAAACATTAGAGTAGATCTCTGCAGTTTTACAAGATGGAGACAAATGATGGGCAGATACTTTAAAGTCATTGTTAATTTTTCCCAAATAGTGCGAATATGTTTTTGTCTTTGTCTTCTTTTCCCATGTTTTACTCATGAAATTAATCTGAACAAATCCAGCACATTGTCTTGTTTACTGCTGAAATATTTATCAGCTGACAACATTTCTGTCTGACCAACCTCCATCAGGTACGTGGGCGGCATCACAACACTTCCATACTCATATAGATATACACATAAGAGCTGCCTCAATCATCCAGTCAGCCAATCAGAGGCTGGTCTGAGTAGTAGATGTGTTTATTGATGACATTGAAGGCCGTTGACAATTCCAGATTTTCCATTTTGATTTGTTTATAGAGTGGATTTAATATGTTTGATGACCCTGTGACATTCATGATAAATCAGTATGTTTGCTCTTAAATCCACTTGTTCTTTTCTAGTTTTTTCTTTTATAATGCTGTTTTCTCATTGGTGATCAATAGGCTTAAAGTAGGTTCAAGGTGATCACCAGTCAGACGAATCTCTGTGGTCCTGTGATCGGATGATTGGATGCTCCTGTGGATGTACACTAGTGTATTTGGAAGTGTTCTTCTCATCGTGTCCAAGTTGAACCTTCCTCCGACGCAGGTGTGCACAGAGTTTTTCCAAACATGTCTTGTGTAACTGTAACATTTAAGTCTCGGTGCACATTTAAAAGATGATATCATTCATATAAGTTAGAAGAATTCATGCTTTTATCTCACTTGTCCAAATGTGCTTGCAAATACAGTGTGAAGGCATATTCATTGAGGGCAAAGGAGAGATGAACGTTTTATCGTATGAGACTGGACGATACCGCAAAGAACAATCTTAGAGGAGTGACTTCAGAAGACACCGTGTCAGAACTCGGCGGCCTTCACATCCAGCTACACGTGGATCTGGGAAGAGCTGTAATACGACACAGACAGCGAGCTGAAGTAGGGTTTCGCAAGTATCATATGCATTAAGTTAACGCAGAGCAAACCCGGTGCAGACGCAGCCTCGGGGCGACCGGACAACAGGTATTCATTAGAGAACAAGGAACTCGCTGAACACATCTTTTTCTTCTCACTTTCACTCCTCGAACGTCCTGAATGTATTTTAAGACACAGGCCTAAGTGAAAGATAGTAATGGGATTTTGCTCTTCTCCCTTTTTGGAGACTCCCCTCAAAGTTGTGGGCAGAGATGAGAACAGTATGTTTTTAGGTGGATTCCAGGCATTTTCATGAGGTTTTCTCTTAGTGTGACTGATTCAATTTTGGGTGGATTCAGTCCTTTTCAATGTACTTTTATAAAGTTTTTATCGGACCATCAAGACTTTAGAGCTTTGGGTTTGCTCCAGAGCTGGTGCTTGTATGCACAATTTCGAAGGTCTGGTTTTATCAAAGACGCCTCTTTGTTCCGCTTCTATGCTTCTTTTACCACATCTTCTGTCCTCGGAGGTTTATTCTGCACGACACGTCCCTCGGCCATTATCTCGGTCTCAGAGTTGAAGCTACAGTGAGCAGACCTCATTAAGATTTATTGGACTTGCTTATAAAATGAGGACAGGTGGACTAATGGCTGTAATGACAGAGTCCTGCTGCAGCTGCTGCGGCGACGTCGAGCCTTTGGTTTAAAGGATGAGAGAACGTCTGAGGTGATAAACCTTTGCACGCTGTGAAGGGACAGTGTGACTTCACAATACAGCGTTAGTGAACGTCCACCTTCCTGTTAGTGACCGTGTTCATCGTACATGTAACAAATATGTTATATTTGAGGCAGCTGTGGTTCGAGAGGTACAGCTGGTTCATTAATTGCAGGGTTGGTGGTCCAAACATCAAAATGCTCCAAATGAAAAGGCCGGCCAGTTACACAGCAGCTCCACCACCACTGTTGTGCAACTGTGTGTTTATTGGGTGAATGAGGTGAATTATAAAACACTTTAAGGTTAATAAGGGTTTTATAAGTGCAGCCAGTTTCCCATTCATCCAAGACAGAACCGTTTTCTATATGGACGCAAAAATAGGTCAAAACATATATAAGTGGTTCGTTTTCTTGCCTCACGTCAAAGGTCACACGAGAGTTGAAGCTTTGACATGAGAATGATAATTCAATAACATTTATTGACATCTGACTTGATCAAAACTGGTAAATGAACTTTCAGCTGAATCTGATCATGTTAGTTTTCTGGGTCAGAAAAATGGAGGGAGATTTGATTTCAGAATTCAGGAGGAACTTTTGGCATCATGCAGCCGGTGGAAGAAAATGTGAAGTACGAATATGAAATGTTGCACCAACTATTGGACGGATTGTCGTGAAATTTGGTTCAGACATTCATGTTCCCCTTGAACATGAATTGAAACCACTTTAGTTTACGATCAAATATCTGCCTCAGCTGTACGTTTTGTTTAGTGTCGATGTTGCGTTGACGAGCTAAACCAAGATGGTGGACATGTAAACACAAGGTCATCACGCTGAGCTTTGCATTTAGTTCAGCCTCACTGAGATGTTTGCATGGCTGCAGACTCTCCAACTTGGTCCATCCAAGTGTGTGTGTGTGTGTGTGTGTGTGTGTGTGTGTGTGTTGGCCCACATGAAGCTTCTATCTTCACGCGGATTTATCATCCGTTCTGCCGATGTACAGAGCGTCTTTCTTTTTTTTTTTTCCACCGCAACATGTGGTTCTGAGTGCAGCGTTGTGCAAGTCAGAGCAGAGTCGGGAGGATAATCCCAACATTTCTGAAAAATCCTTGAGCTTTTCTTCTTCTTTTCTTTGTCTAGTAAATTTGAACCCTCTGAGACGCGGCCACATCTCAATCTGATATTATGATTTAAAAGCTCAATCATTCATACAAAAAAACTATTTTCTCACTGACGGTTTCTAAGAAAACAATGGAAACAAACAGAAGGATGTTTGTGATCTTTAAAGCAGAGAAAAAAGTCCACAAGTCTTTGTACCTGAATGACAGAACTAAATTTATCCAAAAACAACTCATATGACTTTTTTATGATCTGATACTTCTATTAACTTAACATCTTGTAGAGTTTAAAGAACTAAAGCTTCCTGGTTAAGGTTTGGGAAACACCGCAGTCACAATTAGGAGAATTAGGAACAATTTGGATGCAAACCTGTGTGAAAATCACACACTCAGACTAAACCTGTTGAAGTGATTTCTATAACTGTGTCACATAAAATCACTTTACCTCTGACAGAGGACAGTTATTATTTGCAGGAGCCCGACCAGGACTGGATTTTTAAAACCATTTTTAATAGCACAATAAAAGCAGAATAGCGATATATAAACTTGAGGAGAAAAAGAAATCTGACAATGATTTTTTTTTCATTATCGTACGACAGTAGCATAAACCTTTCGACAAGGTCCCATAAATGTGTTTTTTAAAAATATAAAATTTAAATGTGTCTTTTGTTTTTGATCTTGTGTCTAATGCTGATGTTTTTCTGAAGAGGAAAAGTGGCGTGCCTCAAGGTTCAAGTCTTTAAAGATTGATCATCTATGGGAATGTGTGTGTGTGTGTGTGTTCATATTCCAGTTTCCTGATGAATGGAAACTTGTTGAGAAAGTTGTTCATCAGAGTCACAGGGAGCCAGTTTGTCCTGATTCGTCTCTGCAGTTTCCAACCTGACAACCTGAATATATCTAAATGATCCCCTCCCACATTGTTCCAGCGCCTGTGTGACATTTAAACAAAGTAATGAAGGCATCATCTCTTCTTCCTGTACAGTCACTGTGTTCTCATGAAATCTTCACTGACACACACAAACTTCTATTTCTGTCAGGAAATTCCAGTCATTACAAAAACAACCAGACTCGCCCACAAATTGGAATTTACTATTCAGTTGAAAAGCCGAGACAATCGGACGAAAGTGTTTGTGCAGTTTAAACATGCGAGAGATTTACCGCCGGTGCACTCGGATCAACAACGTACATGGAAACACATGTTCGAGTTTCATTATTGAACAGGAAGATGGACCATCAGGACGATCCGGAAGAAAACTGAACGTATCTGCTCTGATGTTTGTGATGTGGTCGAACATTTAGACGATAAGTACAATTCAATAGGATGACCACAAGGACAACGTTTGTGTGTATACATCCGTGTAGTGTGTGTGTGTGTGTGTGTGTGTGTGTGTGTGTGTGTGTGTGTGTAGTCCGCCTGTGGTTAGGTTGTTATGTGATGAGCCCGGCAGTTTTCCAGAGCAGCGCTTGATTCAGTTAAGATGGCAGAGGGATGGTTCGCTCTCATGACACACCAGCTACAACCCATCTGGATCAGTGTGTGTGTGTGTGTGTGTGTGTGTGTGTGTGTGTGTGTGTGTGTGTGTGCTGCAGCAGAGGAGCTGAGAGGTGAGCATCGTTGCATGTAAGCGTCTTGTTTCTGTTGGCAGCAGGTTTGCTCGGACTCACGTGTGGTTACCGTGTATTTGGGATTGAACCCGTGTTGCCTTGAATCAGGTCAGGAACACATCGGAGGTGGGAGTGACCGCATTTGTGTCATCAGCATCGTATCGTGTGGCTGATATGAAACAACATCAGCGAGAGAAACAGAAACAGTGGAGTGAAACCTCCCGTCGAGGACGAGGCAGCAGCAACAGCAAAGATTTGCCCTTTCAGCCTAAACTGTGCATTTTGGCAAAGGTGAAGGAAAAATCTTGATTTCGGTTAATTGTTAATAAAAATTCTTCTTGTCTCAAGTCACTGCTGACTTTTTTTCTGTATCACAACCTGAAGCTGAACCAAGTGTTGTTAGTGCCTCAACATAACCATGAAGAAGCTGGATACTGCTGGAGTGTTTCGGTGGAAAACAAATGAAATATTTTATCGATGACTAGTAATTAACGATGTTTCCTCGTTATGTTAATAGAAAATCTAATTCAGTCGACATTTCCCTCAAACACATTTGCTGTTGCAAATTACTTGTACATAAACAGTGACTTAAAAGACCTGAGGTTTAAGAAGCTGATGAAGACTCTGAAATCAGTTCTACACACGAGAGGCCAGAACAGTGACGTGGTCTCTCGTTCTGGTGCCAGAAGGTAAAGACTGGCTCAAGTCATCAAGGTGGAACAAATGATCCGACTGAGATGCTCTGAAGCCGCGACTCAGTGACTGAGTCAGAAAGTTGTTTTGCTCTCTGCTGGTTTCTCGGGGGGAAGGATTTGATTTTGCATTAATCAAACATTAGTGAGTGAGATCTGTGAGCTGAATGTCAGCCAACACTCAGGTTGTGCTGCAGTGAGAAAGTCCATTATGGCAATGACACCTTTCTACCACTGCGAGTGTGTGCGTGTGTGTGCGTGTGTGTGTTTGCACGGTCAGTAGCTTGTTTTCTGGCGAGAACTGTGTAAATGAGGAACCTGCAACTTCATCCAAGAACTTCGTTTTTGTTTATATACATGTGATCTTGGAGAAAAGTGATAATAATCCTCCTACTGCGTGTTTCCACAGAATGAAGTTAAGATTTCTTCTTTCCACCTGCTGCACAACGATGCCGCGAAAAGTGATTCACCCACATCCAGACAACTCACGGATGGATGCAAGCTTATGAATGCATGAATTAACAGAACCAACACAAACTTTCTGAACGGATGAAACCATATCAGAGTGTTCAGATGTTTGTTAACTCTTACATGTCCGGTCAATGAGAGCGTGCAGACAGTGAGATGCAGAGAGGCATTTCAGGACAGCCTGTCTTGATTCCCGATCATCAGCGCAGCGTTCAAAATCGAAGCCATTGTGACAGCATCGCTAATGAAGGACAGACCGCAGGAACGAGGGGATGGCAGAGGAGGAGAGGAGAGAAGGAGCGCATCGAGGCCGAGCTGGAAAAGGAGGAAGAGATTAAAGGAAGAGGATGAGGAGAGGAGGCATTCAAGAACCCAATCTCTGAAGATGGGCTCTCATTACTAATGAAGGGCAGATGACGGCGGGGCATCGCGTCGCGGCTCCGCGGCCCTGATGTAACTGAGGGGGAGAAAAGAGAAGGTCTGATGTAAACACACTGAACCGAGGCCTCATCACTTTGGCTTCTGACGTGAGCGATAAACAACAACAACAGCGACGTGTGAGGAGCAATCTGCCGCTGCACCGGCGGCCACGACATCCTGCCAGCAGCTGGACGCAAACATAAATGTCCGGGTTCTTTTAGACTTTTGTGTCGGTTTGTGGGTTGTGCCGCGAGGAGTTCAGGCTGGTGCACGTCAGCTAAAGTGCATTTTAGAATCCGAACTTTCTTTATCGCTGGAATAATTTGTGCACAGCGTCCGTCCACATGTTTTAGATAGAACGAGAGAAAGGAAAACAATAAATCTTTCTGAATCGTTTGTATTTTTCCTCAACATTAGAAATTCCATTTAGTGGTTTTTTTTTTTTCAACTCGGCAGGAAACTTCTAGGTGCATGAAGGAAAATTCAGTCGAGAGTCGAGAATGAAGCAAGAAAAACAAATTTTTGGATTTTTGTTCTGATTAAGAGTTGATCTTTGGCTGCTTTCAAACTTTAAAATGACTAATATGACTGAGGTCACTTTAACCAGATAAAAAGCTCTAATGATCGACTGTCGTGTCTCAGAGACCAGGACGTGTTCAGGGAGGACGATTCGGACAATATGAGTGATTCTGAAATGAAAGACCACTTGCTGCCTGTTGTGATTCATTGATTCAAGTGGAAAATGTGCACGAGTGCGTTACAAACTTGACTGATGTTATAAATGAGTGAACAGGTTTTAAATTGACACAAAATTTTAAATTTTAGTTTTAAAATGCCATTTTAAAACTGAGATTTTTATTGTATCCTGCTGAAAGTTTTAGTCGGCTGAAAATAAATTTTAGTAGCTGAAGAAGCTTTAGTGAGGAGACGTCAGTGCAACAGGATGAATTACTGGTCAGGTCTCATCAGACCTACCATCTGACAGCACTGCATGGAAAAGACCCAGCCCCCTCATTCATTTCAATGAGACCAGTCCGATGACAACACAGACGGCTCCAGCAAAAAAAAAAAAAAAAAAAAAAAAAAAAAAAAGCTAATTTGTCAGGTGAAAAAGTTTAACTTGGCTCAACATCCAGCGAGTCAAATCCATGACTGCTGATAGATGAACGATGTCTGTTAGCGTTTCCCTCGCTGCTGTGATCATTTCACTGTTTCACACACGTCCACAGAAAAACAGCTCCTACTTTTTAAACATCACGTCTGTTTTTGGTCCCGACGTCTCCTTCACGTCCACCATCGTTATCATTAGTGGACAACTGGTATGAGTTCATTTATCTTCTATAATTTGTATTACGTTGACTTTGAAGTTTACTTTTCTTGGGCCGACTGATCCGACGTAAGAAAGCTGTCGGAGGACTGTTTTAAGTTGGCGTCTCTCCTTCTTTGCCTGCATTTGTTTTTACTCTCTGATGTCCAACCAACCTCTAAATCAACCTCAGTGCTGTATATTACAGAAAATTATTCCACTTTTAAACCGGAGCCAAAAACACTGCAGCTCTCTGCTGCATTGCTGAACATCAAAACCACATTTTCTATCTGGGCTGAACCCAGTTTAATAGAACGAGACAGCTATATGAGAGATACGCTTAAGGTTTAACCTGACATGTCATGATGTATTGTGAAATATCAAAACATTTATCCATTGAGTTCAAACCCCCTAAAGTTCTGATCTGAACTCCTCCGGCTTTTAAAACGACACACAATCACATGTGTCTGTGTTCGCAACAGGTAACACGTCATATCTCTGCGGAGGAGACTCAAAAAGCTTCTGTCTGTTTCTGCAGACTTGTGGCCAAAATTCCCCCTCAAAGCGGCGATACATCACCGAGAATATTTTACTGACGCCTGTCAGATGTGGACGCTGCGCAGGCCGGCATCGGGCGGCAGGATCCAGCACATCAGTCCACATAAAAGTTCACAGTAATTATCCTGGATCCGAATCTGAGGCTCGCAAACACCTGAACAGCGTTTATAGTGTATGAAAAAAATATCAGCCACCTTTTAGCTTTCTGCAGTTTTACACATTCTGGAACTGGCACCTACGTTTGGCAGAACTTTTTTATGTGCAATAAAGGCAAACATGTGACCTGAACATAAGGTGCAGAGCAGCTGTTTGAAGTCTGGTCCTTAAAGTGCACACATTTCTACAGCGGGGTCCAAAAGTCTGAGACCACGTATATCACCACGTAAATATTTTCACGTAAACCTGGAAATAATCAGAAAGTTTGACTGAAGGTTTGAAGAGGTTCTGGTGTAAAATGAAATAAAGTGAACTATTTCGAGGTCAGCAATCAAACGTCAGCAGATTTGTGGCTTTGACCGTCTTAATTCCTTTTAAGACAAGAGGTCAGATTTCCTCCAGTTGCATCTCTTCCATTGAAGCATGTGTTCCGATGACGTTCAGGTGGATTTGGTCGACTCATCAGAGGCTTGTTCATTTTACTCAACTCGCTTTGCTTCCTCAGACGTTCCTAAATGTTCAGTGGGGTTGAGGTCAGCTGACCCCTCGGCCTTCTTTGGTCTTCAGATAGTTCCTGCAGAGCTTTGAGGTTTTATCCTGCTGAATCCTTCTCCACAAAGATGCAAACCAGAGGGAGGAGCATGTTTGAGCTGCTTGACGCGTTGATCTATCAGACATGTTTAAAATGGGCAGACGAGATGGAAGCGGTCGCTCGAGTGTAGAGTGACACATGACGGCCACGTACGTTGACCACATCTTAACTGGACGGTTTTGAGGAGTGAGGAGTCAGAAAAACAGTTAATAAAAATAGTTTTTCAAAAATTGTGAATCACAGCAACGAGAGAGATCCTGGAGCATAAAGTCATGAACGTGCACATCGGGCTGATTGGTCCAGAAGGATGAGAGATGAGCTGCAGACAGACGGACGCACGCACACGACCCAACACATGATCCCCTCCAGGCTTCCACCTGGCGGAGATAATTACGACTGAGCATCTCCACATTAGACACTGTTTCCACCAAGACTTCCCAAAACTGTTTTATCCCTTTTTTAAAAAAGGGAAAATATGGACAACAGCTGCTGTGTCATTATAGTTTAGATCCTTTTACAATTTAAAGTCCACGAAGGAACTTCCCAGTAAACAGTGATTCAGTCATTTACAAATGAGGTTGAAACTAAATCTGGTCAGGAAGTTTTCTAAGGTCAATAATAATAATACAAATATTTCAACAGCATTTCAACCATTTAACCAAGATGTCTTTTACCTGCAAATCACAAAATCACTGAGTTGCCGAAAGAAGAAAGTTCTTCTATAAGAGAGACACACATTTATGTTTCCACTAAATGTAATATGTCTGCAACGCATTACAATTATTAATGAAACAGAGGAAAGGAGACCAGATTCATTGATGGATCAAAGTGTCTCATTCAGTCAGAGTCATTCAGATGGAAAAGAGGGCGACAGCAGCATCAACGATGCAGTGAGAGACGAGCGAAACCCTGACGAAATAAACTGCGTACGGAAACAAAAATATTTGTACTTACTGTTTCCACTTTGCTTTTAATCTGTCAGAAAGAAGAAAGAATAAAAAAGGAGCACTTGGGAGGAAGAGGGAGAGAAAACGACTCCGGCTGCTCGCCATCGACGCCGCTGGCAACTTGCCGAACGGAACCGCAGACGGCGCCGGAGAGCACGAGGATCAGTGAGGACGAGTCGGGCGCACGACTCAAAACGACACCTGACACATGTTGGAATATCAGTCAGCTGACATCAGCGGCGGCTTTGAAATCAGAGACCAAATCGTTGTTTATTGTGTTTCCAATCAGCCTGTTCAATCTGAAACCATCCAACAGAATCTGCTTTACTGGAAACTCAAAATTCAAGTAGCTATTATGACTAAGAAATTCTTGCGTTGTGACCAATGAGTCAAAGTTCCCCACCCGAGAAACGCTGCAGCTCGACGGTGGCCAATAAAAAAAAAATCATCTCTTCATGGAGGAATCCAGCTTTTATCTGGAGTGAGAATAATTTGAATAGAACTTGAATCAGCAGATGTTACTCTAAAATTTAGTGACTGAACATTTCTGGTGAATTCTAAAAGTAAGAAACTGGATCAGATTCACAAAAGTTAAGATTAAACAAAAAAAATCTAAAACAACTGTGACACCAACAAATTCTCTAAAAAGTCCCAGAGATCATCATCGGAGACTCGAGGCGTCCTGTGTTAAAACACCTGCTCATGAGAACATCCCATCATGAACAGTGGAACCTTTAGTTGCCGTCTTTTACGCACAGAGCTTCTCTGCTCACGTCTCTGACCTGCTGCTGATTCTGCAGCTTCACCATTATCGTATCATAGTTAAACTCTTCAGTAATAATGTGCTTCAGTCATTAACCTGTTACCTGCAGTTTACTATTAGGTGGGCAAAATAATGTGACTTATACTTTATAGAATTCAAAGTTATTGGATTAAAGATGATGCCGGGCTTCTGTTGTTCAGTTAGCGAATGTACGAATGCGTCATCTCGGCGACGTGTTACCTGCTGTTTCCTCTGAGTTTTCTCCGAATCACAGAAGCCACTGTAGAACGACAAAGACGATCGAGAAGATAAAATCATCACCTGACTTCTTCTAAATACAGAGAAGCTGCTCAGTAAACTTCCTGATTTCCCTGCTTTCAAAATTCATTCTTTAAACTCTGGCCTTTGAATCATCTCATTAAATAAGCTTTTTTTCTGGATGGCTGATTTTATTAATTAAAAAATGTAAATACGGAAAAAAAAAAATGTGCTTGACAAATGTTTGTTATATTTGTAAGAAAAAAGAAGGAATCTCCACATAAATTGTTACCAAGAAGTTTAATTCACGATTGAAATACTCAGTTATTGATCAGCCTGTCTGGTCTGATGTTGCACATTGAAGCTGAGGTGAAGCTCGACTCAAGACGTTGGGATTCCTTGTTTTTTCAGAGCTGATAAAATCTCCTGTCTGTTCATTAACTCGCTTCTGTCAAATGAATATTTATCAATATTTCTACGACTAAAATGGGATTTTATTCCACAACATGAATGTATGTTTCAATAAATGTATATTTTGATGCTGCAGTGAGTTCTGCCTCTTCTTGAATTCCCAACATGACATACATGCATCTATCAGACGTCCGGGCCTCGTGGACAGGGCTGTGCAAAGCTTTTAGGCAGGTGTGAAAAAATGCTGTAAACTAAGAATGCTTTCAAAAATGGAAGTGTTTATTTTCATCAAGTAACAAAATGCAGTGAATGAACAGAAGAGAAATCTCTGTCTGGGAGAGACCGTGCTGATGCAGTGTAACGACCTTGTCTTGTTGCTGTGCTCAGTCTCAGTCGTGGTGTTTGAACCTGTGACATGAAACTGTTCCACAGCTTCACCTTGGCAGCAGAGTTTGGCTGCTCCTCGCCTCCTACACAGCTGTTTCTGTTTCAGCTGATGACTGCGTTTCAACCTACATGTGACATTGATGATCATTAGCACCTGTTTGGTAGAACTGGTCGATCACTCATCTGACTATGATCCTACAAACTCCCTGACTTTGTGCAAGTAAGAATTGATGCTGGTTTGAAAGCAAAGGGTCGTAACAGCAAACTGATTTGATTTAGATTTTTCTTTTGTTCACTCACTTATCATTTTGTAAATTGATAAAAATAAACAATTATTATTTATATTTTTTCACACCTGCCTAAAACCTTTGCACAGTACTGTTTGTTGTGTGAACAGAATTTAAATATTAAAATTACTATATTTCAAGAGTCGAGTCTCAAGAGATCATCTGTCAATCAATCAGCAAAGCAAGTTTGAATTTTAATAGAACTTTTTCTTCTGTCTGCTGTTTTTGTTTTACAGGTCAAAAGTGTTTATAATAAAAAACTATATTTGGCTGAAAACTAACAGTTTGTCTTAGACGTCGAGGTTATTGTGACCTACTCACTTCTTTATGATTTAAATATCACAGAGATGAGAAAGTAAAATAATGTCTAAAAACTCTTTTCAACCAGTTACACAGTTTGAAAATTTGCTGTTTGCTCATATAGAAGTTAACAGATTGTAACTTTAAATGTCTTCAAAATCACTAGAGACCAGAGAGATGAAACAAAATTATTAAAAACATTACGTGAAGAAACAGGATGTGTGGAGATGAAACTTTGAATAAATATTTCAGAGTAAATATTTGATTTTTTTTTTTCCAGCTGCCTACAAACCAGTGGTGGAAGGTATATTTACTCAAGTACTGCACTCCAGCATTTTGAGGTTCTGGTACTTTACTTACTGCTGTTTAATGTTACTTTATACTTCTACTGCACTTGTACATTTCAGAGCAAATTATTGTACTTTTTACTCGATTACATTTATCAACAGCTTTTGTTACTTACAGATTCACATTAAAGCAAAATATAACAAATGACTTTACCATTCCACCTTTCAACACTGCTGAGCTTTGAACAAAACATTGGGAAGATCGTGGCAACATTTGGGTTCAGAGTTACACATTACTCACCTCTTCGTCTCTCTGGTGGATGGATCGTCCTCCTCCCAGCTGCTCATCACTTTGCCCTTAATGCAGACGATGCACTGATTTTTATTCATATCATTTACAACAACTTTTCTCTCAAACAATTTCAGCTGTGGTTGAAGCAAGATTCAACAAGCAACCAGTCACAGGACGGTGATCAGGATCTGAAAGGCCTCCAGGGTTTTACGGGGTCACGTGGGATCAGCCATCAAAACATTTCACAAACTCATCTCTGATAGAGAAACTTTCAGGGTTTGTTTCTGTTTTTAATATTTACCTCCTCAAGTCTTCTTAGAAGGACCTTCCCTTCATCTCTGGAGAAAAGATGTCAGAGAATTGATGTTAATGGGATTCTGTCTGAGCTAATGTTCTGACGGCCTCTCATGACCCCGACCAAACTGTGCTCAGAGAATTTACCTTCATCCCAGACGGCCGGACCCGACGGGTCTCCCGGTTGATTCCTGTTGTTCCCTGAACTGGTGGCTTCCTCCATATTTCCTGGTTGGACTGTTGCTCGTCTTTGGAACGTGGTCTCCTCTCAGCCGCTCAGTTTCTCTCCTTCGCTGCCCGAAGCTGGAACTGATATCTTGGCTGCTGTAGGTTTCATTATTGTACAACGTCTTTTTACAAATTTTGAATAAATAAATGATGAAAACAGAGTTGAATTACTCACCAAGGGCAAGAGAAAGTTGAAAGTCATCTTTTATTGCACAATAAAAGATCACACATACCATGTTTTGACTCATGAGATTGGTCCACATGGGAATACAGAGAGCTATAGTTACAAATAAGAAACAAAAGGAAAGGAAAAAGATTAAAAACCCCACCACAGAACTTACGGAGTAATGACCAGGTTTCAGGAGCAGCCGGTCAATGTCTCGTCTCCACCATCTTTGAGGATTACTTTGCACTTGGTTCACTGATTCTAGTTCAGGGGCTGTGAAAATTTTCAGCTCGTTTTCAGTGAGTGAAAAATTCTTTCAGTGATTGTAATTGGTTTAAGTTGCTTGATCGTTGCTGCAGTTCTGACCAACGATCAAGTGTTGAAATTGATTTGTTAGTTTCTCTTCGACTTGGCCCGAAAACAAATAAGCCAAAAGTTAACTCAAGAAAAACGGATGTAAGCTTATTGTAAATGGGAATCACAAGAATGAAAAAGTTGCAGGGAAGTTTTAAACCACCTAATATTAAAATATTACATGGAGGAAGAAAATAAATCTGGGATCTGAATTTCTTATTATATTCACCTTCGGCCAAGAAAATATCTTAGTGTTTGTGAGACCAGACATTTTTACAAAAAATCACTTTTTGTAAATTTCTCTTTCACAAGGCAAAATCTGACGTTCATTGTTTTATTGGAATGTGTCATCACCATGTTCAGAACCTGAATCTTTGGGCCATGTTCAGACGTTGTTGACTCTCTGATGCCATGAGATTTATCACATGACCTGGATATATTCCAATTTCTTCAATTTTAGATTTCAGCTTTATCCTATTACAAACCAGAACTGGCCTCCTTCTACAGGAAGGTCAAAGGTCACAGTCAGCTACAAATCTGTCAGAGCTTCAGTGTCTTGCTTAAGGACACTTGAGTAGGGCAGATATTTCCCATCTCGGATGCCTGGACAGGGACCCTCCCAACAAAATGAAGACCAGTCTTCAGAGACAAAACCCAGCAGCCCTGAATGTAATCAAGACCAGAGCTTCGGTGGTACAGCAGGCGGTCAGAACCAGGTCTCATCAGGTCCAACAGTAGAACCAGCATGAGATGCTTCTGTTACCTTGAACTAATCAGGCCAACAACCAGTAACAAGTTGGTAATAAAGTTGTCAGACACTATTATTGTAAAGAAGAAAATGTTTTAAAGCATTTGAAAAGGAAGAAATATAACAGGGCAGCGTCGTCCTGTGGAACTGGATCTACATGACCCACCAAAAATAGAAAGTTTAAATTGTGTAAAACTGTGCAGAAACGGTCGTGTCTGCTTCAGAAGTCGCCTGTTTTCAGTCCTTTTCTTAAACTGGAAGAAAATGCACAAATGCACATTTTATAATATGGATCAACTGTCAGCTGCATCCTGGGTCATGGGAAACAATACTGCACGTTAATCTGACCAATAATCCCACAGAGGGGTCTTAGATTGGATTAGTATTGTAGGACAAATATCTATAGCTCAGAGAAAATAAAGGAGGTATTCTGGGGACTCTTTACCATTGAATTAGATCTAAGAGGCAGATTAGCAGGAGGGCAACAAAGAAAAGCAGAGAGTTGAACTTCCATGTGAACCAAAATGCTGTTTGTCTTTCAGGAGACGTTCAAGAGTAACAAAACCAGCCAATAATCAGTCATGAGACAACGATGCAAAGACGAGAACTATACAATAAATACATTATTTATGATAAGAGATAAACAACATTTTGAGGTGACCGTTCTGAAGAACATTAAATTAACCAAAAGGACTTCAATGAAAGAACACTGTTAAAGAAGGCATGTGTGACATGAACAGACGATACAGAGCCATCGCCTCGACCGACCTCCGGCTGCCGTCACATACTGCGTCTGTTCCAGGTTTTTACACAAGAACAAGCCAGTAACAGGAAATGGTGTGCATACATGGGCTGTGGAAAAGTTTCTTTTGTCCTTTTAAAACTTCTGGATATTTTTGCTGTGGAACAGGACAAACGGCTTCTAATTATGATTTACTGATGCTTTTTTTTCCAGGAATCTCGACAAACACACAAGAACAATCAAATACTTGAGCTGGATACATACTGTGTGTGAGCATGATCATCCTGGAGGCTCGATACCAAACAGAAGGCCTCGCTCAGAGAGAGAATGGTGTGGGATTAAACAGCCGTCTTTAAAGGGACATTCTGATTTTTCCCAGACTGCTTCTTATTCCTGTAACATTTTACTCGACACCTCTGTTGTAGAGATTTGAGAAACTGAACACTGGTAAGAATGCCTGGATCAAGGTGATGAGCAGGAGGTGTGCAGCCAAATCTGAGGCCATTTTTGGATTTATTTGATTCATTACTCACCACTAGTTTGACTAATAATTGGGTATGAACTTGCTACGGTTGATCTGCTTGAGATGAGCAGCAAAGTCACACAGAGAAAGACTCATTTCTCTATGAACTGCAATTAAAAAAAACAATCAAACTAATCTTGAAGCTTTACACAACGAGCAGAGCTGCACGTTTGCTGCTACTTCCCTAAATCAAAAACAAGCCTCCGTCTAACAAAAATGTGAACAAACCAGAGTGTATGAATGTGGGACTTCAAGATCGAATTAGCACCAATATCCACAAATATTTGCTCCATCTGCCAGAAACTTTAACTGAAGCCTGAAAAACAAATTCAAGGATTTGTTTCACCATTTGGGTGAAACCTCAAGTCAGGAGTTCATTTTTTGTCCAACTTTGACTGTGCAGGATCTGCATCGCTCTGCCACTTTTCAGTGTGACCACTCGGTTCAAGTTCTCTGACTGAGATCTTACTGGATTTATCCAGATCTCTACAAAGGAGTTGGTGAGTAAAATGTTACGACCAATAGTCAGAATTTCCCTTTAATAAACAGCCTGACATCATCTGCTAACAGTGAAATCCAACAGAGTCACATTTTCAAATGTTAACGTTCCCAAGGATGATGTCAGTACAGAGACGTGATGCCGACACATGTGAAGCCCACAAAAAGAGAAACTATTTTAAGTAATTTTAGAGGCACTGATAAGAAAACAGTCACTTTTTGTTGACTCTCCATTTGTGCTTTGAGGGATGACTGATTGACTTTTGGGAATTAGCGTTGTGATTTGGACAGTGGTACCTTCGCATTACTGTTGGCTTTTGAAGATAATTCACATCACCAAGGCCGTGTACACATACAAGCAAAGGACAAACTGAACACAAACATGATAACATGTCCCTATATGGAGATGTAACACAACATCTATACAAAAAATACTTGCTAAATAAGGCATTTTACTTTGAATAATACATAATGAAACTAAGAGAGAAAGAATGTCATATTTGGTGAGAGTTTGGCAAAGCAAAAAGAAAAGTATAATAAATTATATGTAGCCACAAACTTGTGACAAGGCAACAACTATGTTCCCCCCTCCCCAACAAGAAATGTGACCAGGAAGGACGAGACAGAAGAAGAAACACAACGGCTCCACAACGAAACGTGTGCGCATGCATGCACACAGACACACTCACCCGTTATCACGCACACTCCCACACGCACGTAAAGGAAATACAAGACAGTACGGAAACAGGTTAACATTCACAAAAAGACATTGTGCAAAAATAATGTTTTCATGTATGAAAACAAAAGTGAAGTCCAACGTCATAAACAGAAACATTTGACATAAACCCCCAAAATTCAAACCCTGTTCTGAAAAGACTGAATAAAACCAGCGACTTGCATCCATTTAATGTACAGTACAGTCTGTTTGATACAGAAAACACTGGGACTAACCTCAATGCAAAACCCCCCCTCGCATTTGTCAAGTATTTTTTTTTCCCAATGGAGAAACAAAACAAAAAGGTAAAAGAAATAAATGGTGCACTTTAAAAAAAAAAAAAAAAAAAGCAATATACAGCGATAGATTTACATATTTAGAAACTCTTAGTATGAACTGCTATTAAAACTAATCTGAGGAAAAGAACGGAGACGAAGAGCAACGACGAGGCACTCGACCCGAGTGATTCACACCGCTTTGTATCCCTCCTCCTCCTGATTTATCTGTTCTTCATTCCTAAAAAAACAGACTATTCCCTTTCACTGGACAGATGGTTGACGACGCACAGATAATATCTCTCTGAACACACAAAGAAAAAAAGTGAAGAGAGGACAGCACGGCCAAAAAAGGTCATGATGCTACAGGTCATGATTGGAACCAGTGGAACCAGCAGTCGTTCTGCACTATTTGTTGTAAATTTAGGACTTAGATAAAAAGCAACGCCAAAAAAACCCCCCAAAAAAACAACCTCTTCTCCTCTTTTCTTTCACAATCCCTTCACCCCTGTGTTTCCAGGACAGGATACAATCAAATCTGCCTCATACCGCCCCCTGGTGGCCTGACTGAGCTGCATTCCTGTCTTTTATTTCTTCTGATTAGGTCTTAACACTTGAGGGGAAATCTGTCAAAGTGACTTTGTGTCTTGAGTTTAAAAAAAAAAAAATCTTTACATAATCTGAAAAATAATTAAAGAAATTAATCTCATGATTGTTCTCTGCTTTTATCAATGAAAGCAAAAGAGAAGGTGGAGCTCTTCTTGTTCTGAATATCTGTTGCACTCGATGTTTCCTGTTCTCAGGATCTGGATTATTACTCTCGTGTGAAGAGTAAATGAAGTTTTAACTCTTGCAGCGGGGCAAAGAAGTTATAGCAGCAATGACATAGCACTGATAATAAGCATTGATAATAACAAAGTTAAAGAGGAAAAATAGTCTAAAGTATCTAAAGAGTTTTTGGAGCTTCTTGTCAATGTTACAGTGACAATTTTCTCAATTGTAGTAAAAAACTTTGACAAATTCGTTTTTTTCTGACTTGGCAGCTTCCTTAAACATGTACTTTTATTGTTTGAGTCACATCGAGGTGATTTAAGGATTCTCAAAAAGGGCTCCACTCTGAAAAGTACTTGGGCTGCTGTCTGTTTTCTCAGTGAAGTAGCTCCTGCATTAGGTTAATGTTGATCCATGTTTTACATCAGGTTCAACTAGGAAAAGGTGATTTAGTGTCACATGTATCTGGGAATGCTGGTTCAGACTCTTCAGTGTCACCGAGACTTCCAGGTTAATCTAGAGTGCAGGCTTTTGAACACTGGACAGAGATTATCCAAAAAAAATATCACTCAGTCAAGCGGAGTGTGCTAGAAGTAAAGTAAAAAAAAAGGCAGTACTCAGGTGAACAGGCTCGGTTCTCGACCTTGAACAAAAGATACACAAGTGCTCCTCTGAATTCCCAAACTGTGGTGAGAAACTGGAACGATTTTAGGGAACCACCTCTGACAGCTGAGCCGCAACTCTCCCTCATCATTCCTCGTGCAAACACACCAAACCAAAGCTGCGTGTTCAAAACTTTGCAACAGATCATCCTGGATCGATCTGAGCTCAGAACGGATCGATTTTACTGCCAAAGCCGCTCCTCAGTTAGCACATCTTGCCTGCAGTGTGTGTGTGTGTGTGTGTGTGTGTGTGTGTGTGTTGAGAAATGTCCCTCCCGACTCAGTCTCGATGCAGAATGAAGGGGAAGAATACACAGAAGATCATTTCTTACACTAGTTTTTTTTTTTTTGTATACAAGGAGGGAGTGGACAGGGTGGGTGGGGTCTTGGTATACTATAAACATAACCAAGTTGAATATAATCATCATCGTTATTATTAGTCATCATCATAATAAAAGTCTTTACATGGACATTGACTGACAGACACGGCACAAACTTTACACTGTTGCTCAGTCGAGAAAGAGAGCGACGAAGGAGGAGAGAGCAGGAAGTGGTTGTCTCTCTGTCCTCTGCAGTTTTCTCCTCCTCTACGCTTCCTCTCCTTCCGCCTGTCTCTGCTCCTCAGTGTCCTGCTTCTCCTCCTCCGTCGCCTCTCCTCCTGTGTCCTCCAGTCTTTCCTCTTTCTCCTCTGTTGTTGCTCCCTCCGGATGGTTATGGGAGTCTGGTTCCTGGGGCTCCGCAGGCCCCTCCTGTCCATCTCCCTGCCCAGTCTGGGGCTCTTCAGTCGGGGAAAGGCCTGGGTCTGGAGCCGAGGTAGAGGGGACGGGGGGAGATGAGGAGGACGCCGGGTGGGAGGTAACAGCAGCTTTAACTGTACTTTCTCTCTCCTCTACCTTTCCCGCCGCAGCCTTCTCCTTCTCCTCCTCTCTCTCCCCCTCCTCCCGCCCTCTCTTCCTCCTCCTCTTGGGGCTGCCCGGGGAACCATCGACTGCACCGGGAGGCATCGCGGGCAGCGCCATGATGCCACCGTGCGGCAAGAACATGTGCGGGTACAGCAGGCCGTGGGACATGCCTGGGATCAGGAAGGGGTTGAAGGTAAGATGGCTGCCGGCGCCGGCTCCCAGATGCGCAGTGCCCAGATGTGCCCTGCTGGTGGAGTTAATAATGGCTGCTGGCTCCGCCCCTCCTGGGATTTTGTTGGTTTCCGCTGCTCCTTTCTCCTCCCGACTCCTCTCCTTTTCACTTCCACCAGAGGCAGAAGAGGCGGCGCCCTCTCTGTCAGCAGACGTTGTCGACGAGGGGCTGGCGGCCTCAGATGTAGACGGCGCGGTTGTTGTGGTGACCTTCGCAGCAGACAACGAAGTAGAAGAGGAGGAGCTGGGGTGAGGAGGAGGTGGCGGTGGCGCGTGTGCCATCATTGCGCCGACGCTGAACAAGGCGTGTTGCGGCATCGCGGCCCCATGGGGGTGCGGGATGCCGTGCAGCATCATGGGTAACATACTCAACCCGTTCTTGGCATCTTCTGCCGATGCTCCAGCTCCTCCCGCCTGGACAGCTGCAGGGAAACCATGTGGGAATCCGGCCGCCATGATCCCGGAGATGGGAATTCCAGGAATACCGCCGCGGAGGTTCTGCATGGCCACCATGGAGTCCATGCTGCCGATTAATCCGCCGTTCATGAAGAGCGGTGGGCCGAGGCCAGATGAGCCTGAATCGGAGACGGACAGGAGCGGCTTAGGCATCTCATTGCGAGGCCGCCTTCCACGGCGGCGAGAGGCCGGGTCTCTGTTGACTGGTTCTGTCAGGATCCGAGTGAACTTCCCCTCAGGGAGGAAACCCTGCAGCAGGAGGAGAGGAAGAGGTTCAAGGTCATGAAGTTACACATGTTTGAAAGAGGACAATGAACATCATCATTTAATGTTTCAGTTCACTATCCTGCATGTTTCTGCCTGCAGCAGGAGGTCACGAGGGACTGACAAACTTTGTTATGGCGTTTTATACTCACAGAGTGTTTGACCACATCGGCCCAGTCTGGAGCTACATAGTACTCTGAGTTGGCATCCAGCCACCTGGAAAGCTCCTTTATGGCCGGAGCCATAGCACCACCAAGCTGCAAGGCAGGAAAACCAGGACAATGAAAACAACAATGTTCATATTTAGGACTTTCTCAACTTTTTGGCTGCCTGATTTATTAATGAACACTGTTTCCCACGACTCAACTCTATCAACAAAGAAGTTGGAATTTTATCATGTGGACCAACTGTTTATTGCTTAATTGTGTGTGTGTGTGTGTGTGTGTGTTTTTCTACCCGGCGTCCGGTGCCTCGGTGCACAACAGGAACCCTCTCGTCGCCTGTCAGAGAGTTGATATCGAGCTTGGTGGGGTCTTTACAGCGATGCCTCCTCTGCTTGGGACGCTCCACAAAACCATGTAGCAGACCTGCTCCAGACTACAGAACGAGGGAGAAAGGATGGAGGAAAGACGGAGTAGGAGAGAATCAATTACATGTTTAACCTCAAAAAAGCCGCTCAAAACAGATCATGTAGGAAAAAGCAAACAAAAGCTATAAAAAAGACACTGTTTTAGCTGCACATACATCAGCTCCAGCAGAAGCTCCCAGGACTCACCTGTCCTCATCTCGCAGATAAAAACCATTCCACACTAAAATAACCAAACAGAACTTACATGAGCGAACGTGGGGAGATCCATGCTGTAACCCGGATTCTGCCTCAGCCACTCGATCAGACCTTTGCTGGCTGCCTCTCTGTCGATGGCAATGATCTCCGGCTGAGGCGGTGTCTGGGTGGGGGTGGGCGTAGAAGAGGAGGACGGCGTGGGAGGGCCGGCAGGGCGCTCTGAAGGAGAGGGGGACGGCGAGGAGGTGGAGGAGGAGACGGAGGAGTGGCTGATTGCCTCCACCCGGGCCTGCAGGTGAAGAGACACACACACAGGTGCAGGTGTTTTTAACGTTTTGAAGGTCTGAGTTTCAAGGATTTTCCTCTCGAATGCAATGTGTTTTATTTACCTTGTGACCTTTTCCCCCATAATGCCCCAGGTGTGGTTTCTCTCTCTCACATTGAAGCACATACAACAATTCTAACTGCCCTGACTCTGAGCCTCCCTCTACCCACCTGTGTCTCTGGGAGGTGCAGTCCTCTGCTCTTGGTGAACTCAGAGTACAGAGCTTCCACGTTTCTCCTCCTCCCTCTCCTCCTCCTCAGTGAGTCATCTCCCCTCAGGCTTCCATTAACTATTTGCCCCGTTACGGGATGGATGAGGCCGGCCTGCAGTATCCCGGCCATGTCGATTCCCACTGAGCCTGTTATTGGTGCTGTGATGGGGGGCGGAGGCGGCAGCTTATGACTGCTGCCAGCACTGGCACCGTGGTGGCTGATTGCCGGTGCCACCACAGCTTCTCCTGTCCCAATGCCACTGGTGGTGCTTATTTCTCCGGACGACTTGGTTAGATCGATGGCCGTTTCTTGCCAACCGTTAATCAACATGGCTCCTGTACGGTGAGAGGGCGGGGCCACCACCGGAGCAGCGCCACCGGAGCTCGTGGTGGCAGCAGTGTGGCACGACGATGCCGATTTCCCAGCTAAAACCTTGGCGGCGGCTGCAGCAGCAGCAGCTTCATAGTCGAAAGACCTCCGACCTCCCGCTCGTTTGAGCTCGGGGAGATAAGGAGGAGCCACGAGCCTCTCCTGTAAGAGAGGCAAGGAGGTGAGGCGCCAAGCTCCGCGCCCGCATGCCCCGCCCCGCTGCATGTACTGTCAGGGTGGACAGGGTGGGTGAGGGGTAGACAAGAATGGGAGAGAGATGATGGCTTTGTTAAACATACATATGGACTGAGACACAACACAGTGGCGACTATCAACCAGACCTGGGTAAAACCCTGAGTCCTACACCTTGGTTAACTCTTCAGGTAGCTGGAGAAGCTTCCAAAGCTTCCTGGTTCGTTTACCTCTGAAACTATGAAATATGTAGTCAAGCAGCTCAGAGCCGATCTGTTCCCTGGTCTATGGTGTGTCACATTTTGGAAATGGTGCCTTTGGATAAATTACTGTGCAGATTAATTAGACTACAAATTAGGTGTGAAGAGAGTTTTTATATTATCCTCTAAATTTCTCTCCTTGAAACTGACTCATTCATGTTTCTTTATATATGATAGTTAAAGAAAATGTCTACAATATGACTACCAGCCCAAGTCTGATATCAACATGTATAATATCAACAGTACACATTACAGAGACAGGGAACTTTACAAAAAGCAACAAAGCAATGGTGTGAACTAGAGGTGCCCAGTGCGACCTGAAAACCTGGTCTACGTTTATAGAAACTAAACAGTGGCCACTTCTGTAAATCGAACCAAGATATCTTGTGTAATACGTGTAAAATGTATACTTACATTATATACTTTATATATACACACTCTGTACAACTGATAGAGTTCATCGAGTAGATATGACATAAAATTATATTTGTCTTATTTTAACTGACTGACAAATAAAAAAAATAGAAATAATCTTTGTGAGCACTCAAATGATGATGGACTCTGTTAACTGTCAGGAGCTTAATTATTAGCTCTATCAGCATCATTAGCAGTGCAAGCTGGACACCACTCGTATGAACCATGGCGTGAGAAAGTGGAGATAAACGTGGACAGATGATAGATGCATCGATACGTAAAAACAAAGGGAGTTCATTCAGTCATTCAGAGGGTCACCGGGATCTTCTCACCTTAGGTAGTCTTGTGAGAGGAGGGGGGATGGAGAAGCCCAGTCCGGGGCTCGTCTGCTGAACCCTGGTCTGGCCTGAGACGGAGCTCGAGGCCGTGGTGGGCAGAAAACCCGCTCTGTGGTGCTGGTGTTGGGCTAAACTGTTGGCCAGGCAGGAGTTGGCAGCCAGGGAGCCGGGCGAGTCGTACTGCTCACTCGATGAAGGCCACTTCCCCTTCAGGATGGCGTGGCAGATGCTGTCCAGGCGGTTGATGATGACCCGGTCCTGCAGGGGGCGACACAACAGCACAGGACTGAATGAATGACGTGAGGATGATCATGTGAAGTGAGTTTACATCCATTTAGGTCAGAATCTTAGAGTCAGACACAATGTTGACACAATAACAGGTGGGAAAATCTTAAAGCAAGTATTTTTTGCAAAAAACAACAACAATGCATAGCCACTTATGGAAAAGAAGAGGTAAATAGAAAAATTGCCTTTAGCTCATGATCTCATCAGTTTTGTTGCTAGAGAACATTTTGTTGCAGCTGTGTGTGTCATAAAAAAACAAATTCTAGAAATATCTTAAACATTTTAGGCATGAATGACACCACAGTACCTTCGGCCACTCAGAAAACGAGTAAAGTGCTTTCTCCTGTAGCAGCTGAGCGATGGTCGGCTCCCTGGTGTCGTGGAGGCTGTCGGGAATCTCACACATGGAAATAGGAGCTGCAAACCTGGGGCTGCTCACATAACCTTCCACCACAGGCACTGCGGAGGAGAATCACAGGTTAAAGCTCAACAATGTGCCTTCGTTTTAAAATCAGAGCATTTTCCAGCATAATTAAATTCTTACAATCACAACAAAACTGTGCTAACAAGAATGGAAACACCAGTACGCAACACTTCATTATTCTGTGGTTTGCAGTTAATGGCTTCATGTGCGCCTGTGATTCAAACAATTAGTCTAGAATATTGGATTAGTCAATCAACAGGAAATTAATTCAGCCATTTGAATAATGGATTTATCGTTCCAGGTCATTTATCAAACATTAGCTGGATACCACTTCTCAGATTTCAACGTTTCTGTTTCATATCATTGAAAGCTTCAGAACTTTTAACAACATCAGCAAACAGAACAGAACATTTGGTCTCTGGGACCCTGTTATGAAATTAGTCATCACTTTCTGTAATTTTATAGATTAAACAATTGATTGTGATGATCGATCAATAGATAAACATTTAAATAATCATCAGCTGCTGCTTTAATGTGTATCAACCTTTGGAAGAATTGTTCTGACCTGGTGTAGTTGGTCTCTCCTCCTTCACTTGGCCTTTCACCACCAGACTTCCTGAGGTGTCCACCAGCCCGTCTGCCTGCTCCAGCTTCGGGGTCAGGACCGTGCTGTCTGCCTCCAACAGCTCTTGCTTGGTCTCAGCTTTGATCTCGGGTAAAGCTCTAAACTCGAGGCCCTCTGGCTTGGCCTCAGGTTTAATCTCAGAGCTGTCTGGGTACGTTGTGAACTCCAGACCTTCTGGCTTTGTCTCAGTCTTCAGCTTGGCTCCATCTGGATAAGCAACAAGCCCCAGAGCTACCGGTTTTGCTTCAGGTTTGACTTCGGCACCATCTGAGTAGGCTGCAAACTGGAGAACTTCAGGTTTACTGTCTAAACTCTCGGGCTTCACGGGAAGACTGAGATCTTCCGGTTTGGTCTCCAGTGCTTCTGGTTTGACAGGATAGTCTAACTGCTCAGCTTTGGTCACCAGCTCTTCTGACTTCACGGCGTAGGAAAGGAATTTTCCATGTTTGATTTCAGAGCTGTCAGGATAGACATCCTCAGCAGTCTCAGTCTTGGTCTCCTCTACTTTGACTGACAGCTCCAGTGGCTGTGGTTTCTTCTCAGCACCGCTGTCTGGTAAAAGAGAAAATTTAAGATCAGATGGCTTCGTGTCAACACTGTTCGCAGGTGGAGTTGGGGCAATTTTGACTTCATTTTGTTCAAGCAGATTGTCTTTGTTATCCTCAAGGGAGAATGTCAGGACTCTATTCTTACAGTCTCTACTGGTAAAGTCAGATCTTCAGCTGTTCCTTCATAGTTTTCCTGATCCATGGAGACTTCAGTTTTGACTCCAGCTCCGCCGCCATTCTTTGCTGTGGTTTCATCAGACTTTGAAGCGACTGCAGGGGATGAGACAGAAGTGGCAGGGCAGGAGGACTGCGAGTATTCAGAGTAAATGCTCTCCAGCTCCATCTCATTGGGTTTGACATCTAGTTGTTTCACAGCCTTTCCTGCCGTTTCATCACAGGGTTGAACCAGTGGAACATCGGTAAGAGAAACATGATCCATCTGCCCTTCTGAGATCTCATCCACTTGATCTGCAACATCCTCTGGACCATCATCTCTGGAATTTTCTGGAATTTCTCTCTCTGGCACAAACTCTCCAGTTGTGTCCCCCATCAACGTTTCAGTGTCCAGAGAGTTTTCCATCGTCTCCTCTTCCACTGTCTGATACAGAATCAGCCCATCCACTTCCTCCACAGGCTCCTCAATAGACACAGGACACGCGAGGCTACTCTCCTGTTCCAGCTTCCCAAGATAAGGGTGCACATCTTGTTGTAACTCCTCTTTATGCTCTGCTTGGTCAAAGCTCTCCTGCAGGTCTTCAGACAGTTGGTTTGAGACCTCCACCATCTCGTCCTGCTCTTCAAGGCCCGGCTCTGGCTCTATTCCATCCATCTGTGGTACGTCCATGGGTGGATTCAAGACTCCCAAACTTTGGTCTGCACCGGTGAGGATAAACCGTCAGGATGTTATAAACAGTGCAAGATTAGTTCAATAAAAATTCAATCATGTGGGAAGGAGCAAGGTGAAATGAAAGCTGCTGTGTACAAGAGGTTATTCTAGGGGATAAGCTGCTGTTTTGGTGGAAAAATGATCAAGTAAAAATGAGTTGATTTCATGTCAGTGTCCCTGGGTCAGAATCAGCAGGTGGGCTGGTGGCAGCTTGCTAAGGTCTGTTTTATTTACCTTTTTGTGACAGTTCAGGATATATCTATCTGACAACACTTTACCAACATTTTTAAAACACACAGTTTGTAACTTCTTTGTTGTGGTCACTTCGGTAAAAGGATCTAGTTTTGGAATGAATACACTGTGAACACTTGACTTACCTTGGTCTGCATCACACTCCGCTCTTTCCAGACTGTCTTTTCCTTTGTTCTGCTCTATCGTCGACAATTCCTCCACCTCATCTTCCTCTTTGTCATCAAACTCGAACCCAGCGCCTCCTTCCTGACCTCCTGCTTCTTCCACAGGATTGGTCAGGCTCTCAGCGACATCAGAGTGGCCCAGCCTATCCTGCGGCTCGTGGGCAGTGATGTCAGACAGAGAGAGTGGAGGAGGGGGGACATAGGGAGGAGGGGGGCTCGCTGACAGGTCGGTTTGATCTGCGCTGGGCTCCTCGCTCACACCGATGTCCTGAATGCATCCAACAAAAATGTCAAAATTAGATTTACTCAAGCCTAAGAATCACGACGTGATGATCAAATCAAGTCATTGTTCTACTAAGTGCTGATTACAGGATTGTAATTAAAAACTAAAACAAAATGAGTTACTGAAGTTTTTGTTTTACATATAAAGGCTTTATAAAGCCTTATAAAGGCTTTAGTCTGATGGAAAGAAGAAGAAGAAAGAGAACATTCCACACTGCCTTGAACATCACTGAGATTATTTTACTCGTGACTGTGCAAACATTTGCCATTTTGTGATATCTGAGAAAAATATTCTTATTGAAATAATACAGATGTAACCAGCCCTTCACTGTGCTCTTCATTTAACAGTGCTGGTGTTTTCTCTCATTAGTTTAAAAGCAGCCATTAGAGAACACAAGCTTTCAGTGCTCTGCACGTCAAGTAGTGAACATTTGAAATCTTGTCTGAATGCCATGATCTATGATGACATCCCATTTTCTCAGTATAACTGACAGCATCTTTTTCCTTTTCACTTTTTTCCTTTTAATACTGAAAATATGCACAAGTTATTTTAGCATTTCCTAACCCATTGAATAAAACAGTATAAAAATAGTTTTCAGATCTGAAATGATCATTTACTCTTTAAGTGTTAAATTGACCCTGATGGTACAGGACACATAAACTGACCTTGAAGAGCATGTAACTTGAGGACAGCGGCTCCACAGAATCTCCTGCAGAGGGGTGGGAGGGAGAGGATGAGGGTGGGAGGCCCAAACACTCCTCCAGAGTTCCACCTTCCTCCCCTCTTCTGTCTCCCCCCTGTGCCTCCTCGTCCTCCTCCTCCAGAAAGCCGGTCTCCAGGGTGGGAGGACCCAGGATTGGGTCGGACTCATTGAACATGTGGTGAGCTGGACTGGAGTGGTCTGTTCCGTCCCAGGGAGCCTGCAGGGACGCAGGTGACGGACAAATGAAAGAGGATGATGAACGCAAACACATTTTTTTCATTTTAATTTCCTCACACTTAAGAGATTTTTAAAAATCTGAAAAAACAATCAAGATTGATCAATAATTTAAATAATCATTACTTGCAGCTGTAAACAAGAGCAGTAATACAAGAAATACATCTTTGGCAGTACATGTACACCATTAAGTCACACATACATAATTTAGCAGGTCATTACTTAAGATGGAGAAAACAGACTTAAGGCACAGTGTGTACCTGTAACTGATCCAGCTCCACTGACGGTGCCATCAGCCCAGTTTCCTCAGAGGAGCCCTGCTCACCAACAAGCACATCACTCCTCAGTTTTGAGTCAAGGTCTGTTCCTCCTACGCCGTACGAGTTGAGCATGCTTTGACCTCCTGCAGCTGAATTGAATGGGAAACCGTTGAGGGCGTCTTTGGAGGCCTTCCCTCCGTGTAAAGCGTCTGCAGACATGGCGTCGTGGTGCAGCGAACCCAGCTCCAAACTCTCGTCCAAAGGAGGACAGTCGAGGAAATCTCCCCGTGACCCAGGAACTATTCCCAGACTTGGTGAGGCAGAATTGTGGGAATCCAACGATGGAGGATGGAGGTGAGGGTGAGAGGAGGAGGAAGAGGAGGAGGAGGGAGAAGGAGCTGACGGAGGCACAGGGTGATGCTGGTGGTGATGATGGTGGTGGTGAGAGGACTGGTGAGGATATTCAGGGGGCTGAGGGGAGTGGCGGCCGAGACCTGAGTCATACAGACAGCAGTGAGGATGAGGCAGCTGCGGATGAGACGAGGAGGAGGAGGAGGAGGATGAAGACGAGATGCCTGGGTGAGTCGCCAAGCCCGGATGGTGAGGGTGATGATGACTTTGAGGATGAAGATGAGAGGGGTGTCCCCTGACGTAGTTCCTGTGAGCCTCCAGGAAGCTCAGCTGGGGGTCGTTGAGGATGTAGAAGTCGGTGCGGCTCAAGCCGTGGCGCGCCGCCCCGATGAGGAGGTCACGGTCGTGTTTGCCAGACTCCCACCAGACCGGGAGGTAGAGGGAGGGGCGGCACAGCTGGAGGCGGGCCGAGATTAACGGGTGACGGAGAACCTGAGGGAAGGATGAATATAATATAAATATAATATACGTATATATGAATATAAAACAGTAGAGATGTAAAGAATAAATGAGAAGTTCCTTGGAAGGAAAAAGTAAGAATAAGAATGGTTGTGCACGATGGTCAGATTTAACCTCCCATTTATCATTACAACACAGCACTTTTTATTTTTTTGGGTCAGTCATCGTTACAACGTAATGTCAGAAAAGTCATTCAGACTTTCAGAATGCCTTTGTTTGACCAGTGGGGGGCACTATACATGTCCTAGGGCACATTTATGGCAAAGTTCTTTGCAAAGTTCTTTTCAAGTTTCGTATCTTTTGCCTGGTTGTCAAAACACAGCAAATATTTGATTGATATACGAATGTTGATGGGACATTCTGAGCCTCAGTAATGTTAAAAATCAAATTTAGAAACAAGGCTAATATTAACAGTTTCCCTCCTATTGTTATACTTTTTCTTATTGGCTTTCAGGATGAACATGTTCTGAGCACTGACACTACAGTTCCCATCATGCTTTGGATGATGCAAACAGGATGCAACAAAGGCAGTGAGTTAGCTCCGGGCATCACCTGAGCTCTTTTTAAGGCTGAAGTTGTTTACATTCTGGACAAAGTGAGGCATGAACAGTCGGGGTTAGACATCAACAGCTCCTGTTTGCTCTGTAACTCTGAATGTACAGACAATCAACTGGATCGTTTTTGACACTGTAGAAAACTGACTAGATAGATTTATGGATGTCTATCTTCACCAGACTTTAATTTATGGCTGGAGAAGAAAGGAGCTATTTTTGATACAAAATGCATCAATCAAATGCTACAGATTAAAAGTCAAGAGTGACGAATACGGTTCATTTGGGCATCCATCAACGCACTGACATGAACTCATACCCAACTCTAACAAACAATTGTGTTGGAGACAGTCTTTGAAGTAAACTTTGAGTTTGAGCTGCAACAGTGAAAACTGAAATTAATGACGAAGCTTTGCCCACCTGCTCTCTGATCTTGCGGAGCAGCTCGATGCGGTATAAAGTCCGGGCAGCTCTCTCTTCAGTCAGAGGCTCAACAAGCACAGCTGGATCCACCAACCCTGGAAGAAACGAGACAGTCAGTGCTGGCATGCAGGCAGCGAGAGGCATGAAGCAGGTATGAGAGGTGAAGGTAGAGGGTGAGAGAAAGAAGATAAATAAGTTCAACTGTGTTTTTGTTTGAGTTCATAATTCACCCCACATATGTGCAACAGCTTGAAATATGTGTGTGAGTGTGTTGTACGTCCTCCTGTCAACCTATCATCAAAATATATTGTTGATCCTTGACTGATGATCTTTTTCAAGTTGTAATATGTCCTTACACTCATTCATTCTCATTCGTTTTATTTTACAATTTAAAGTTTAGAATTTTCTGATTAGTGTTGAATATAAGTGAATTCTTCATTTATATAATATCTTCATTTAGTTTACAAGCTGTGTGCCTATGTATCTCTCTCTTCCTGGTTTCTCCTCCTGGTTTTCTTTTTCACTCAGGCTCCTCTGTGCTGGACCATCTGCCGTCACGGGATCTCTCGCTTTCTCTCCTGTCTGTCGATGCCTCATTTCAGACCTGGATCTTGCTCCTCCAGGAGTTTCAGCTTCTCCTCTTCTTTCTCCTCTTTTCTCTCTCCCTTGTGTGCACATTGACCATGTCTCTCCCTCCCTCTGTGTGTGTGAAAAGCTTTGCCTTTAGTTTTTCCCAGAACCATATTCTTCATATATGTTATAATCTATTGTCAATTTTGTCATCCTGATTGTCCATTCTGTAATTTTACTATGTTGATCTATTCTGTACACACATCATCAATTTCCTGTCTGTCCATCCTGGTAGAGGGATCCATCCTCTATTGCTCGTCCTGAGATTTCTGTGTTTTTCCTGAGCTGAATCGAGGTTCTCAGGACAGAAGGTGTCATGTGCTGTACAGATTGTAAAGTCATCTGAGGAACATTTTTGATATTGGGCTGTATAAATCAAATTGACAACTGAACTATCAATAAAGATCAAATGAATCCTCCCACCAGCAGGGGTCAGTAATGTTTACTGGGAACAAGGTCCCCAGGATGTCTGCAGCTACACTCCAACGAGAACAATTAAACAGAGCAGGAGACATGAGCAGGTTTCTTCTGATAAGTTCAGTCGATCACTGATGTTTCTGTCAAACTCTAGCTGTCAGGTTTAAATAACACATGTCTGTGTGTGTGAGAGACAGATCATACACACTACCTTCCTCCTTCCTCGGAGGCAGTTTGCAGGCTGTCCTACACATGTTGACAAAGGAGTTGAAGTATCTCTCCAAACTCTCATCCGTCTTCCTCTCCAGTCGAGCCAGCGCTCTGAACTGGGACCAGTCGAAGGCTTTCCTCTCGGGGTCGTACACCACCCCAAACGACGACACGGTGCGGTAAAAATCTGCTTGTTCCCGACGAGTCCACCTGCCCAACGTGACGGAGGAGGACAAAGGCAGATATGCTTCAGACATCATATTCATGAAGTTTGTGGATGAAGAAAGTACCATTAATCAAAATGAGAGACACAAACAGAAGCACACTGAAGTTGAAACACAACCTGCCTGCTTACATACATTTACACAACTACTGTTATGTAAAATAGCTCTGGCCTCAAGCAAAGCATTGTAGTATTTCAAGCTTTTGTTGCACTATGGCTGAGTTGTCTGAAGAGGATGTTTATGAAAGTTCTGTGTAAAACTGAATATAAAGTGGTTTTTTTAGTGTGAACTCAAACATTTTTGCTGTGTGTCCTTCAAAATATCTTTTACTATGAAAAACAGAGCAGACCACTATTGACTGATGAAAGTAATTTTCATATTTTAACAAGTGAAATGTGATGTTTTGAAACGTACAATCTTTGAGTGAAACAGACCTCAATATATTTCAGAATTTAAACTTCAGCAGGAACTGCATCTGCGCAGCAATATTTTGATTTAGCAGCTAGTTTCAGAGCATTAAGCTGCATTAATGCTGTTCCAGACTAAAAAAACACAGACACAGATCCAAGAGTAGCAGCAATAAAAAGACATTAGATTAATAAAACACTGATCTTAAAACTTGATATCAGCTGATAGTATGTAAATGTATCAGTTTATTTCTCGTGTGAACTGCCGACATCGTTACCTTCTCTGCCACTCCAGAAACAGGGGGTCGGGCTCTGTGGCGACCACGGAGCACCGCCTCAGCTCTTCACCGAGTTGCCACGCCAGCGGCCCACCAGCATGGTGACCGTGAGCAGCTCCAGCTCCTCCGATCCCCATGCCAACAAGGCCGTCGTGAAGCAGGAAGTCGTGCCTGAGCAGCGGCTCACGGCGCAGCGTGAAGCGCTGGTAGGCGGTGATGAGGCGCCGTAAACGGGCCGTCAGGGCGGGGCCAGTGGGCCAGAGGGGCCGGGCTTGGATGACGTGGAGAGCGGCCACCCCGGTCCCTGTTCCTGTTGTCGTTGTGGTGACTAAAGTCCCATCCTGGACACACAAGTCACCTGAAATCTGTGAGTCTGTGGAGAAAAGACACAGTTTCTCAGAATCATCAAGCATTAGTACACAATAACAACCAGCACAGTTTAGTTGGCACTTAAAATGTAATTCAATACCTAGTTCCATCTTAAACCACTTCATTATGTTCTATGATATTTTTTCAGACGCACACACAGAGATAACACATCTATTTGTGAGGTGAGGTAGAATCCATGTGTTAAGTAAAAGGATAATTTAATCTATTTGGGGTTTGGAACAGATCTTTGAACAGATCCTGTAATTCTCACGAGAAAACACAAATTTATGAGCTGAAAATTGCCAAAACAAAATCAATCAAAGCAGTAAATTTGGCTCTTACATGTGTTGGTACTGAGGCTTTAACACTTTTTTTTTGTCCATCTTTGGAAAAACAGAACGTAAACTCATTTTCCAGCTTTCCCTAAATATTCTGCCTTAATGTATCTGCATGTTCTAAATACTACAAAAAGTTTGAAAGAACACAAAGGTTTTTTAAGATATCACTGTATCTGTTATGTTTCCTCATTTACACCAGAGCAATGGCTGAAAGGACATTTGCATTGAAGTGTGGATGTCTTTCCATCTCTTTCTCCAGAGTGCTATTCAATAATTAGATGTCCATTAAATGTACCCACTGAGACAGTGAGGACCATTAAAACTATCAAAACTCATTTCACACATTGGATCACCCCTGTACTCTGCAGAGCAGTGGTGTAATGAAGAGTTCAGCTGAAAGGTGAAATGGGTTTAGATGCAGTATGAAGCATCATGGGAAGGCACCTCTTGGACTGAATAGAGGAGGAGATGGAGCGGAGAGTGATATCTTATTGTCTAAAGGGATGTCTGACTCATTAAAGAAAATGAAAATGACTGGTTGAAATGATCGTTTAAATTGCCTTTAAGACCTGCGAATGCCACAACGTTATAAAGCTATCTGTCGAGCTGGCAGGTGTTTACGTATGTGTGTGGACCTTTAATGTAAAGATGCTTCTCTGTGTTTCTCGAGCTCCTTCTTCTAGGAAATGAATGAAGAACATTCTCCCCAAAGACGCACGCTGTGTGCTGACTTGATATTAACAAATATGTTTATGTGTATGACGGTGACAACTGAACAGCATGTCCCACCTGGACCTGTGCTGTCAGGCTTGTCTGAGGTATCTGTGCTGGAGCAGGTTTCCTCTCCCTGTGAAGTAAAGACACACACAAACATTAGCAGAGAGAAAACATTACAATTAACACAACAGCAATATGAAACATAAGTACCAGAAAGAAGTCTTTCTTTCAGACAGATACCTCGTCCTAAAACTGGGCTAAAATCAAAGATGTAAAATGTGTTCTTAACTAAAATTTACTAGGAATAGTTGAATTAGACCACAGAATCATGTAATAATAATAATAATAATAATAATAATAATAGTGAGAAGAAGAAGATATGATGACATCATCAAGAAATGATTCCAGAGAAAGAAGAAAAACGATGTTTAATTACGGCCCGTCCTTCCCATTTCCTACAAAGTACAAAACAAGTAAAACTATTTCTGCAGCATTTCTATTCACTCGTATGTTTCACATTTGATATAAAATAACAAGATCGTAGAGGTTTATGTTGCATCTTAGACTGAAGATATTTAAAAGCAGCAACTTCTCCTCTCACGGGTATTTAATTAAATCTAGCAAGAGGAGAACAGATAAGACTTAAACTTAAAAAAACACAACAGAGATGAAACCAAATAACATATGCAATAAAATTATAGCAGAGATCAGATTTTATACATCTTCTGTTCAGGTATTAAAGTTGTTATGTATTAAACTGCATCATTAACTGTACACAATTGTTCTGACAGCACCTAGAGGCCACGCTCTTCTGTTTCCCATCAACCTGGAAGGATCCAAAAAACTCCCAGAAGCAATTTTTACTCTTGCCACACAAAATTAGACTTTTTATCTAAAGAGACTACAGTGAGGTACTTAATGATGCGTCTCTAAAGGGATAAACTGCATCTCAGGTTGTTTGTGGAGTGAGTGAAAGAGAGAGAGAAAAGACAAAGAGAATAAAATACAGAGCGATCTTTTGAAACGTTCATGTCGCATCTCAGGAGAACTTCTTCACCTTGCTGCTCTCGTCTCGATCTTCCCCTCCATCAGCTTTGCTTTCAGCGTCGTCCTTCGCCTCCTCGGTTTTGCACACACTGACAAAAGAAACGACAGACAAGAGCAAAAAAGCTTTATAACACCGATAATGTTCCACTGAGCTCCAGAAGTGTACGACTGAGGGCAACACATGTAAGCACAGACTTCAATGGGACAGAAAACACTAAGTGTACATGCACACTCTGTGACAAACGTTTCATGTTCGATGTTTGACTGAAGATAAAACACGTCAGAGTACGGAAAACTGAAAATGACACAGAACAAGGAAAAGCTGTTAATGAGGCAGAGATACAACAAAAGGCCTGTCAGAATGTGACCTGTGATCAGGTGTAAAGAAAACAGACTGGTACAGGTGACACTTGGTTCTTATGTGTGAAGTGAGACGCAGCAAGTTCAGCAAGACGCTGTGAATACAGTCTTTGTTATTGCCAAATATAAAAACATCAAAAAGTTTAGAACATGTAAACCTATGACGACTAAACTGCATCTAATTCTAGAAAGAACACAAACAACTGGAAGAGAATAAACAGCTGAATGTGTTTTCCTGTGTTTCCTGTGTTCAGGATCAAAATTCCTAATTTGTTAAATTGTGGAATTTGTTAAAATTTTAATTTTTATGATTATTCCTTCATTTAAAAAAAAAAAAAAAAAAAAGCTTCTTTTTGGTCATTGCTCTCTGGGCTGGAGTTAAAGATGTTAAACCAGTTATTATTGTTCAGAGAGTAAATCGGTTCTGGAGAAGCTCTGTGAAGTCGGAAAAAATAAACCTGTCAATGTCACCAGAGTTCTCTCAGCTTCGCCTGGAGACAATAAGTGTTTTTTACAGAAAGTCAGTGTTATAAAAGCCGTACATGTGATTTGACAGAAGTAAGTGTTTACCAGTCAGTGAGGCTTTTAAAAACACTATAGTCGGGACACCTCCGTTTCTGCTTTGCTCTGCTTTTACAAGGCTCCTTGTCCACATTCCAAAACTTTTAAGGTTCATAAATATCACATTTGTTTGTTTTGCTGCGGATTCTACGGGACACCAACACTGGTATCTCACAGTAAGACGCTTTTTTTTACGCAGGTTTTGAGCAGCCACATTTACTGTCGCACGGCCTCTGTGTGCACAAATTCATCCTTGTAATGACTCCCTTCGGTGTATTTAGTTTTTCCCCATCCTGTTTCAAACCTGTATAGAAGGCCTGCCGAGTTAACATTCTGAGACTAGAGGATCTTCCTGCCACACAGTCACTGCGCTCAGCTGGGAACAGCGTCAGGTTGAACAGGTAACAAAGCGAATGACAACTTCAATTACCTTCAGGAAGAGGATCAAAGCTTCCCGTGCGCCTCATCTTCATAGCTCTGCTGTCAGCCGGAGCAGCGGCACCCAGAAAATACAGTTCCCACACTATGTTTTCGCTTTCCTCTTTTTCTCTGTCAATTATTCCTCCCTGGCTCTTAAAGGTTCTTCTTGCAGGACTCGTAAGTACAGTGAAACTACCAGAAAATGACCTGTGAGGACAGTTTTCACAGTTCATCTGAGGAAAAACCGTAAACCGCTTAGAGTTCAGTGGTAGGTTCCGGCAATAATTAAATAAATGGAATAGAAATTCACCTGCACCTGCATGTGTGTCAGTCAGCCTGATATTTCTATAAATGGATCCCTTTCCTCACTAATAGCCATCATTAAAACATGATCTGGTGGCTATTGACATAATTAGCACCCTGATGTCACCCTTTGCATGTATATCTGTATTTCACTGTGTTTATAATCTTGTTCTTCGCACTCGGTATGTAAAGCAGGTGCGTGGGCGGGAAGGTGGCCGTGTCGACAACAACAAACACGGCATCAGAGAGGACAGGATGTGTTTTTCGCACCAGTGTTGGCACCTGCTGTGAACGCTACTACTGAGAGCAAAAGAAGCGACGACTGGTGGGGGAAGGAAGCGGCTCCTGCTGAAGATGTGTGGGGAAGCTGGTTTGTGGACACACACATGTGTCACTTCTGTTGTAGTTTGTGGGAATCAAATTGAAAATCTGTTTCGGAATATGCACCAAAGCACAATATAAACTGACATAATGGTCTTGACATGGGCTAATCTAGTTTGAGACATATGTGTGTGTGTGTGACAGTGACAGGAAGAGGGGATATGGGAGCCAGAGTCAATTTTCCATCTGTTCTTGTGTTATCTTTTATTACCATCTCTTAGTTAAATATGACATGTTTGATTTACTTTAATTTTAATTGATTTATTTTTCCTGTGTAAAATATAATAACTGCATGTTTTTATCACAACTCTTGACAAATCAGATTTGAAAGATCATTGACAAAAAATGTTACAGTTATTTGTTTGAAAAAGTAATATCACCTGACACGGTTAATAGATTCTTTTTCCATTTTTTCCTCAAATATCTTTTATCATTATTATGTATTTATTTATTTTAATTAAATTAATTTTAAAGAGGGCAAATCCTTTCCTTCTTCCTGTGAGGATAGTGTGTCTGTGTAGAGTATGTGCAGGTCTGTGTCTACCTTTTCTACTGTATAAACCTGTGTGCATGTGAATACCTGTCAGCCATGTCGGGGACCCCCTCCCCTCCTCCCTGTTCAGCAGACAGCGCGGTGACATCTGGCATTCCCACTCTCTCCAGGAAACACAGGTCTGGATCCGCACGCATGGCGTTGTACCGCTCATAGCCTGGTCAAGGACACACATCGATAGACACACACCCCATTAAAACACAGAAATACACACAGACACACACTGGGGGCACAACACACCACACGTACATAAATAACAGATGCCACAATCGTACGACTGAATTATCTTTAAACCACAACATGAAAATGAATTATCAACAAATACGTCAACTGTTGTCAAAAAATTGTCAAACTCTACGTTGCCACCGGTCCTCACCGTGTTTGTGGACTCCTATGAGCAGAGACTTGTCAGCTTCTGCATCCCACCATGTAGCTGGGATCTCTATGTAGTCGATGTCGGGTAGTGACACCTCAAGTTTACTGTCAACACAGACAGACACACATGCAAACAATCAATCAGTGCTGTCAGTGTCAAGTCAGGACACTCCGGCTTATTGAAAACACAATCATTCAGTCAAAATGAGAAATCTGTCAAACAGCATTCTGCACAATGTCTCAGCACTTTCAGTCTCATCACAACATTTTCAGTTTACTGTAAACAAGCAGGACAAGAAAAACATTCAACGAATTAATAAATCATTACGTCAGTCTCTCGACAGATTTGGTGTCGGCACAGTTTATCAACAAACCATCTGATCAAACAGCCCACTACATTTTTATAATATGAAGAGCACGGTGTCTGCTCCATACCTGGCAGGTATCCCCTCCAGAGCCTGATTGGCAGCCTCACCCAAAACCTCCACCTTTAGGTAGTAGAGCATCCGCACCCTCAGCAGCACCCTGTGGAGAGGAAGGGGGCGGAATGAGAATCCTTCTGTCTGAGAATTAAAAGCTGCTGTCACCTGGCCACACACGCTGATAACAAGGAGGAAACAGTTCATAAACAGCTCCAAACATTTACTCATTCTGTGTTGTTGTGCTGCCAAAGGCTTTGACGACACTGCTGTCGTCCTGAAGCCACTCTGGTTTACCATCAGCTGTAAACTGCTGCAGATCACTGATTACTAGTCAATGACATAAAATGACGGACACTGCTGATTGTGGGGTTTCCAGCTCAGTTCAGCTCATAAAGTACAAAACCAAAATAGCTCAGACTGAACACATCAAAAAGAAAAGCCCACAGAAGGTGGAACTGTTATATCATCCAGCTTGTTCATCTAGCTAATTACACTTCATTTAATCTACAAACCCGACTGTTTAACCTCAAGGTTACACACAAACACAGTAGACTTCTGTTTAATTATCCTGCTAATTAGAGTTAATGCAATGATTTGTGAACTTACTTGTTGCAGTGTTGTTTGAGGTGTTTCTTGTAGCTCTCATCCTGCAGCACCACCTCAGGGTTACAGTGGACCAGCCAGTCAGCGTTCTTCACCTCAGGAACGTTCAGCTGATTCTTCATCTTCTTCCCCTTCCGACCCCGCGGAACTGGAGCTGACAGACCTGGGACAAAGAGAGAGGGGAAAAAATACCTAACTATCCCATCATGGCAAATCCACTCATTGCTAACCATGGATTTTGTATATAACAACTAACACTTCAATGAAAAGAAGCAAAAGTGCCAGACAGAGTGGGAGCTAAAGTAAAATTATTTTCAAATTGAAAGATAAACTTTTCATCCTATAAAAACTTTACAATGAAAGTCGATGGATACAGTGAAAGGGGAACTCCTCCTGTTTACAGGTGTTGAGGAGTGTTACTACATATGTGGAAAAAAAGTTGTAGAAAGCCTTTTGTGTCTCCAGAAGGAGCTGTGAGAAATACGATAAATTTCATTTTTTAAATCTCAAGTGATGATTTGAGTCAGTTTCACCTGAAAACTACAAATTGAAAATGAAACAGATCTGTCGGTGTGGAGTCAGAAAGAAGTGTGAAGCTGCTGCTGCTGCAGGCTACAGGCTACATTAGCTGCCACTAATATAACACACCTGACTCTCAAACCAAACTACCGCAGATTAAGTTGCATTGTGGGTAACGCCAGGTTTTGACAAGAAAAAAAATGTGTGGAATAAAAAAAGAGGATATCTCTGGTTCTGCTGCGTGGATTTTGACTGAATCACTAACCGGAGTGATTGAGCAGCGCCTGGTCCTGGCCTTCCTTGGTGGGTGAGATCAGATCCCAAATGAAGCTCTTGATCTTGTCATCACCTTTGTAGTGTCTCAGGCAGTAAACCAGCAGAGCCCTGCAAAGCAAAAAATTAAATTTACTATTAAAACATACATGTTTATTTCACACTACTCTCATACAAACGACAGCTACAGCCCTGACCCCGATGTCTGGCTGCTTGTCGGACTTGGATTGTTGTTGTTTTTTTACTGTCACACTCTCTGAGTATTTTTCTGGACAGAATTTCTGTAAGTAAAAAGTTCCATAAGACACAAAGATATGAACTATACCTGCCTGCCTGTCACTTTAATAACCACTCACATCCCACTTCCTCCCTTACATTCCAGGGCATAGAGCAGACTGCTCTTCAAAGAGGGGTGAAGTTGCCCCTCCTGGATCCAGTCCTTAGAAACACTGCGACAACTGGGTCTTTGAGGATTTTGATGAGGAGTGTTTGTTATGAATGAACTAAAATAGAGACTATATGTTTTGTGCTGCTGCATTTATTTGCTACCTGTTCACGCCTTGAAGAAAGTTTCTGACTAAAAACTTGCTAATTAAAAAAGATTATCGCACAGAGAGAGAGTCTATAGCTCCAACACCTCAGCTAAGTCTGATACCAGGTGAGTGGTAATCTCTATTTAAAAAAAAAAAAAAAAAAAAAAAAAAAAAAAGTTATAAAGAATGAGTTGTTTTCCTTACCGACAGATCACCTCCATGTCTCTCTCTGCCAGGTGCCATTTAAAGCGACCGTGGTTTAAGATGTCCTTCCACCGACCCCACCTGGAAAGATGCAGTCAAGAATGGAGAGTAAAAATGTAGACAAGCAAACAAAAGACAAAGATAAAGACATAAGAAACCCAGTTGGCCACAGAGAAGGATGGAAAGCAATAAATATATATATGTTCAGCTTAAACAATAAACAATAAGTGTGTGATCACAAATCTAATTTATTTTTCCGCTCTTCAAACCACAGTGAATCTGCTCTGTTGGCTCATTTATGTTCACTCTTGAGTTTGAGACAAACAACCTTGTAAACAAAAGATATGAGCTCACAAGGAGCTTTTTGTTGGACATTAGAATTAGTAAGATGTCATCCCACAAGGTTTAAGATTTTGGCTGCAAAGTGTGAGAGATGTGTGATCATACTGTTTAGAAGGAAATTAAGAAGAGCCACTTATAATGAGGTTAGTCATTCTTTGTCTTTTTTTATGCTCGGCTGTACAAATACAAGGAACTGTCAGCTATCAGACGTCAACTTGTGAGCATGTGTGTGCAAACCTACAGAAGTTGGTTCAGTTCTGGTGTCATTTTTCTGCTTTAATAATGGTCTCCAGATTACTTGGAAAAGAAAATATTTCTTTTTGTTACTTTCTGCAAATGTAACTGAAGCTGCTTGGTGGTCCGATGTGCGAACGTGCAGCCAAATATGAAAGATCAATAACATGTCTCAGGTCATACCCGAAGATAAGCAGGTTCTTCTCAACCCTGAAGCACTCAGCGCGGAGGTACCGCCGGCTGCGTTCGCCCAGGCGGCGAGTCCGACACGGCCGCTCCTCCGAGTCGCTGTCCAGCTCTGAGAACTCCATCAGCTCGTCGTCCTCGAAGGAGTTGTAGTGCCGGGTCTGTTTCCTCACCCGAGGCGTGTCGATCACCAAGGACTCCTGCGTCAGATAGAAGAAACAAGTACAAAGAAACCGTTTTTATCCCCTGGATGTCAATTATTAAGGATTCAAGACACACACACACACACACACACACACAGACACACACACATACGAAGACAGTAACAGCAGAGCTCGGTGCGCAATCTGCTTCATTCATTAAGACAGTCCATCTGTTAAGAGGGGGAGGAGAGCGGAGGGGAAAAGGAAAAGGAAAAAGAAGAAGAAAGGAAGGAGATGATTCCTTCATCCTCGTTTCTCACCCTCAGTTCCTTCCTGTCCTTTTTTAACTCTTTTCCCAGTTTGGAGCTCAGCTTAACTTTCCCTTCCTCCATCTTTGTGTTTATGAACTTGGATCAGATTCATTTTTCTTTCCAAGTCTTTCTCCATCTTACTCTGTCCATCCATTCCTCCAGTACTCCTCCTCTGCTTGTTCTACCTTCTTCTTACCTTTGCATGTTTGTACACCTCCTGTTCAGTGGTTGATGTTTGACCTCTTTTCATCTGACTCTTTCTCCTGTTCAACCTTCAGTGTCCACCTTTCTTTGCTGTCACTGTTTCCTTGTCTTTACTTTCTCTTTCTGTTCGTGTCATCCTCTCATTTTCTGTCCCTTTCCTTAGAAACTCCTGTACTTCTTTTTGCCTGCTCTTCTCTCCATCTCTCTGTACCTTCTCGGATTTGGAGTCAATCTCCACCTCGGCGATCTTGGCCCATTTCTGCCAGAAGTTGGGATCGTCCAGAGAAATGTCTGTTCTGTTACCAGAAGAGATGAAACTGGCCTGAGGAAAGAAAAACAAAAAGACACAGTCAGAAAAAGTAACAGAGTTCAACTTCAACTAAAGGTTTAGACTGAAGTTGCCAACTGCTGATGCTTTCCACAAACATTTAGTATCTTCACATTTGAGCTTCATGCCAAAATATTCAAAGTATGTCAAAGTATCCAGTGTTTCTCCCAAAAAGCCTCTGAAAGAGCATCTAGACTATGGGACAAAACGAAACACCATTTGATGTCAAGACAACAACTATCAGTCCAATTGAAGGGCTTCAGTAAGGTTCACATTGGACCTGATATAAGAGATATTTTTACAAGGTGACATCTACCTTCTCTGACTACGCACAGTAAAAAAACAGATTCATACAACACAGAAACATCTGTGCTGGTCTGGGATGTGCAAAAGGGTTGAGGTGCTGGTTTTAGCTTTGCTTAATGTTAAAGGATTTCTACCTTAGCAAACGTGGAGCCCTTCCCTTCAGACTGGATGGTGATGGTCTGAGTTCGTCTCTGAAGTATCTGATCGATGTCTTCCTCGCAGAACTTGGAACCCTCGTCTTCTTCATCCATTAGTGCTCCATATGCCCCCTTTTTCAACAAATCCTCCACTTCGAGCTTCGAAAGCTGCTGCACCTGCAGCGACAAGCAGCCACACGGGTTATGAGAATGTATGCTCCTTTTATTCCTAAATCACATACAGCTTGTAAATTGTGACAAAATCATCCAAATGCTTACAGTCCAACATCCAACAATCTTATAATAATAATCCAAAAAGAAGTAATCTCTGACCCCGTTGAGGCTTCCTTTGCGGTTGATGTCTTGGAGGACGGCTTTGTCCAGTCCCAGCTTCAGACTGGCTTTGTCAAACATTTCCCTCTCGTACGAGTTCCTGGTGATCAGTCTGTAGACTTTCACCGCTTTGCTCTGGCCAATCCGGTGGCAGCGTGCCTGGGCCTGACATGGGGTGACATGGAAAAGACATGAAATATAACAAGAGTATAACGCATCACTATAATCTACCACTATTGTGCTTGTAGTTGGACCTAAGTTTAATCGGAGTGACCAATAAGGACTATCAGGCCGCACTGTTAGAATAATTCCACTGCAAAGACAATACAGTTTATTACATTGTCTTTCACATTTAACAGGTTAGCAAGAACGACAAACACAATATTTGTCCCTCACCAGAACTGTTCACGTGCCAATAAAGAGCAGTCCCAAACATTAAACGAGAACATTTTTGGAATGCATTTTCAGAGTGTTAAAATTTTTTGGCAAGAAACAGAAACATCCACTGCATCAAAACTGTGGGAAAGATTGAAACCCACAGAGTCAGAACACAGTGTGTGCTCACTTCATTTTTCAGAGCGCAGTCATTCTTTGAAGCGAGCATTTTATCAACTATTGCAGCCCCAGAAGGGATTTAATGTGGCCAGGCCGTATCAAATAGCTAAGACGAGTAGCAACAGCCAAAAGAGAGTCTCATTTAAATCTCTGTTTTGACAGCTGACATTCTGGTCTCCTCAGCAGAAGCACAGTGTATTGATAAAGTTGATCATCCAACTCTACGTTTCCCACCTGCAGGTCGTTCTGGGGGTTCCAGTCTGAGTCGAAGATGATGCAGGTATCTGCGGCCGTCAGGTTGATTCCCAGTCCTCCAGCTCGGGTGCACAGCAGGAAAACGAAGCGGTCCGAGTCCGGCTTGCAGAACCTGTCGATGGCCGCCTGCCGCAGGTTCCCTCGCACACGACCGTCGATGCGTTCGTACGTGTAGCTGGAGAAAACATGAACAAATGCATTGATTTCTACAATAAATTGAAGTCTAAAAAAATGCACCTTGAGTTTCTCGTCCTTCTAACAAATGTTGCATCACATTCTCCATTCATCTCTACCAAATCTCCAATCTGCATTTTCCATCTTCTGTCTTATTTTCCCTCCCTCCCTTATTGTTATTCCTGTCCTTTCTTTAATCTCCTTTTTTACTTCCCCATTCAATCTTACCTCCCGCCTCCCCTCCCGACCCTGCTCCCTCCCTCTCCTCACCGTCTCTGTATGAGGTAGTCCTCCAGGATGTCCAGACAGCGGACCATCTGGGAGAAGACCAGGACTTTGTGTCCCCCGGCCAGCAGTTTGGGCAGCAGCTTGTCGATCAGCACCAGTTTACCGGCTGCCTGGATCATGGCCTGCAGCTGGAAGTCCAGGGCGTCAGGACTGTGGCACTTCTTGAAGCTTTCCAGAATCTTCTCCTCCGCTCCTGAAAGAAATGTTAAGTTAAAACTTTAACTTGAGACTTTTAAAAGAGAGGATTATAATACATTGTAACTTCAATATTTGTGTGTGTCGCGCCCAACTTGAATAATATTGTTTTCATTTAATCATTTTCTCTTTTTCTTGCTTTGTTTTAAATGGCTGTGATTGTGTGTGTGTTCTCTCACCTGTGATCAGGTAGGGGTGGTTGCAGCACTTGCGGAGCTCCATCATGGTGTTAATGAGGTTGGGCATGTTGTGCTGGTTTGCGCCTTTGGACAGGAAGGAGAAGTTTTTCTCTAAGATGGCTCGGTAGTATTTCTTCTGAATGTTGGTCAGCTCCACCTGTGGGAACACCACGAGGAGGAAATAAGTCAACATTTGTTTGAGTACACAGGCTGGTAATATGATCCTTCTGTTGAGCACCTTCCGGAAACAAACACAGAGACGTGAACAACATGCAAATTCAGAAAGGCTCCAGCCAAACTGGGTTTGAAACTTGGATGTTAGTGCTCTGAGGCAACAGTGCCAACCACTGAGCTCACAAACTAGAATTATTGTTAGTGTGTATTTTGATTAAAAACATGTTAGATATGATAAAATAAAAGCTTCTCAGGTGTCAAAGACTAGTAATTTAGATAAAAACCTGGACTCATTACTGTAGCCACATTAATGAAGCTTTTGTTGTGATATTACATCAATTATTCATCCAAAACAGAAGGAAGTGGAATAGAAATTGTGTTATTTAAACACAGAAATTGTTAAAATTTGAGAATGCTGAAAATGAGTGATCACTCAACATATGTGACACACAAACACAAACACACACACAGATAGAGAGCAAGAGCGAGAGAGAGACTGAGCGCGAGAGAGAGAGAGACAGAGAGAGAGAGAGAGAGAGAGAGAGAGAGAGAGAGAGAGAGAGAGAGAGACAGACAGACAGACAGAGAGAGAGAGAGAGAGAGAGACAGACAGAGAGAGACAGAGAGAGAGAGAGAGAGAGAGAGAGAGAGAGAGAGAGAGAGAGAGAGAGACAGACAGAGAGAGAGAGAGAGAGAGAGAGAGAGACAGAGAGAGACCTACCTCTATGATGGTCTCTTCTTTAGGCGCCAGGTTTTTTTCTACATCGTCCTTCAGTCTCCTCAACATCATGGGCTTCAAAATGGCCTGAAGCTTCTTCACCTGTTGGACAGAACACAGGAGGAGGTGTGAATGTGATGTAAATGTAAATGTGACAGACACATTTTATTCTCGTCTGAAAAGTCGTCAAGAACCTTCCTTCCTCTATATGTCCACACGAAGAGTGTTTTTCTGAATCAAATGTTTTGCTGAGAAAAGAAAAAAAAAAAACAAGAGCCAACAAAACACAGCTGATCCCAAATGACACAACACAGGGAAACTACTGAAGGAGGGTGAGTGGGAGAGAGGAGCAGTGTTAGAATGCATTTAAAACAAACACCACTACTTCCTGTAGCTGAACCGTCCCTTTGAGCCTTTGTCCTGGCTTTGGTCTACCATGTTCTGTATGTAGCATCTACATGGAAACACTTATACCTGTTCATCTGTTTTGAGGTCTCCAAATTCTTCCAGGAAGGTGCTTTCTGAAGGAAACTGCAGCGGCTCCAGGAAATTCAACAGGCTGAACAACTCCTCCACTGAGTTCTGCAGAGGGGTTCCTGTCAGCAGAACCTTGTGTTCCTGTTAGAAACATGGAGGCATTTAAAAAACACAAACTATCACACAGAAGAACATTTATTCAAACTGAACAAGATGAATAACAAACAAACAACAAAGATGAATGAACTGGAAGAGCTACATGTAGTGCACACTATCCATCACACAGTCAGACTGACCAGGTTCATGAGTTTGAGTCCCTCCAACAGTTTGCAGTTCCTGTTTTTCAGCCTGTGGGCTTCGTCGATCACCACACAGCGCCAGTGCAGCTTCTTCAGCTCCGGACAGTCGGCCATGATCATCTCAAAGGTGGTGATCACCCCGTGAAACTTCAGCACACCTGGGATAGTGTTGCCCTGTGGGCGAAACACAGGGTGACAATGGTACATTTAAAAGATCATACCAGGGGGTTCAGGGATGAATCAAGGTCCTTCGCTTCATGCCATGTCTCACTCTTGCATTCTTCACAGCCTCTCTTCACCGTTAAGCTTCCAATAAAAGCCTCCAAAAACATTGAAACTGCTGAACAGATGAATTTATCAGGCGTGACCAAAATGAATATTCACTCTCCTTGGATATGTGCAGAAAGCCAAATGCAGTATTGTAATGGTAACTCTGTATTCATCTGAGACTGCTCAAGCAGCAATAAGAACCCTGTTATGTTCTGAATATTTAAACCAGACAAAGTTACAGAGAAGGAAAGGGTCACTCTAAAGAACTACATAGCTGAAATGTTCCACCAAGAGAATGTCAAAGATGCTGATCACTTCATGGCCAGAGATGGAGCCACCCAGCAGGGAGAGTGACATCAAGGGAAAAAGAGGTCAGGGAGAAAGAGAGAGAGGGAGAAATGACAAATGTTGTATAGATGTCTCTCAGGCGGAGGTTGAACACGTGAGGAGCGAAAGAGAGTAAGAAGCTGAGGAAAAAAAAAAAAAGATGATCTCAAATCTGAAGAATCATTTTGGCATCATGAGGATTGAGCACACAAACAGCACTCACTTACCAGGAAACCCTGATGAAACATATTGAATTAAATAACTTGCAAACATACGAAACATTTGCATTCAAAGTAAAAGAATCTCTGAGAGCAACCTTCCTTACTACATGTGTAACCATAAAGGAATTAAATATTAATGAATTCATACTCTTATGTCAGAAACAATTCATCTATGTCTGTATAATACCACAAGCTAACACAACAAAACAGTTCAATGGTTGGAGAGCTGTTCAAAGCCTCGACAATCACTCCAGTGTTGTGAAGTGCGCTGTAGAGGATGTAATGTGAGAACATAGGAGACGAGGAGGAAGATACTGTGATTTTGGATTCAAATGACATTCATTCAGTGTCACAGATATCCATAAATCTTGTCATCAGCAGGCTGAGGAAGACTGACGAGGACCTGCACCACCTAACTCATTGTGCATCACATGAATATTTAAACATTACTGGTGTTTTAACTGACATCAGGGTAAAAGGCAATTAGGTAAAGTTGCTACTGTGTAATCAAACTACACGCAACTGTAAAGAACACAAAGAAAGAAATACACTATCATCAGCTGAACATGAGGTGTTAAGATGGAGTTACGCTATTTAAAACCTCATCAGTAAATATCAGGTTTTGTGACTCAGTGCTTGAGAATTAAAGAGCTGTGTCTTATTATAACAGCAACGGTGCGAGAAAGTTTAATTGCCTGTCCTTTGCCTACACGCAGCTCTGCCGTCTTTGCCCATCTCTGTGACCTTCCTCTCCACCTACAACCACAACATCTTCCCTGCGCTCTGCTGAGACGCAGATCTTCACTCTCCAAGGGTTTGTCTTAATCAGTAATCAGAGGACAACAAAGTGAACCAATATGCAACGCAGACACAAAACATTTCAACTTTGTAGTGAAGTTGAAAACATGTTCTACCACAGATATCACGTTTCTTGGCCAACATGAACAACTAAACACTGAAGGCAGAGTTTGTACTTGTTCCCCCAGAGGTTTGTTGGATTTCCCGACACTCCGCTAATTACTCGTTACAGCAGAAAGAGGCAAGACATGAATGTGGGTTCATCAAAAGGTAAAAATTAAATCAGCATAGGGATGAAACCAGTTTTTTTGTCATAATTTATCTGTCAAAAAAATATTTTCTATTAGGTAGTGAATTGGTTTGTTTATTAAATGCTAGCAAATAGTATCACACTATCCCAGAACCAAAGGTGACGTCTTCATATTGCATGTTTTGTCCACAAGCCAAAGATATTCAATTTACAGTGAGATAAAAAAAAAGAGAAAAACACATACACACATCTGAAACTGCAAAATAAATGACTTTTAACATTTAATCTTTAATTATCAGAATTCACCTAATAAAGGAATTGACTGATCTAAAACACTTCATCATGAAATAACGTCTGGAACAAATAAAACATCCCAGAGAGATGATTCACAACCGAGTAACTGGATATGTGGGGAATATTTATTTTAAATCAACAGCTGTTCCTTAAATGTCGGTACTTTCTAGGATTTCCTTCATGTCTACATCCTCGTGAGGTTACGTGGTTCTCGGGCCGATAGAAGCAAAAGCAACCCACCCACACCTGATCGATTCCTACTGTGCAGAGACTGATAAAAAATTCATGCATCCAAACGTTACCTGCGGGTCTCTGTAAAACATCTCGTACTGCAGGATCATCTGCCGGCTGATCTGCGAGCCGTGATACACGATGACGTTCATGTGCGTCCACGTGCGAAACTCCCTCTCCCAGTTGGTGATGGTGGACAGGGGGGCGATGATGAGGAAGGGGCCACGGATCCCCATGTTGAAGATCTCGTAGAGAAAGGTGATGGACTGGATGGTCTTTCCCAAACCCATCTCATCTGCCAGTATGCAGTTTTTTCTAGGAAGAAAAACAAAGACAGTGTGAGAGAGCAAGAGAGGGCAGAGGGAGCCTTATGTGCCGCCATAATCCTACAGGAAATAGATCATATTTATGCTAATTAGAACAAAAATAATAATAATAATAATAAGATAATTCATGCATTATTATTTGTGTCAACATACTTGTCTTCTCATAACATATTGGTGATATTTACATGAACTCTGTATCTTAGGCATAAACGACTTCTAGAAGTTTCATGAAAAATGCTACTTAATGGTCGAATCTATCAGAAAATACACAGTAAAGTGTAATTCTGACGTGTTTGAATGTCTTTGCAAGTCTTCACTCTTAGGGGCTTAAGAATTTTCTATAATGTGTTCATGAGTTTATGTCAACACTTAGACACAGATATAGACAAGAATGAGATTTACATATAAATGTCTCCTTCCTTAATATAACATGTTGACAGATGAAGTTTTTATCTGAAAAAATACTTGAATTCACATATGTACAAAGTTTTTGTGAGCTGTAATAGTTTGTCCTGTACATACCATAACACCTAAATCCTCTGTCCTCATTCAGGGCAAAAATTCATTCCAAAGTTAATTTGAAGTGAATATCAGTTAGAATTGGCCAAATCAAGCAAGTATTTTTTTTTTTTTCAAAGATGATTGAAGCACTAAAATGAAATTTCTTCTTTTTTCTGGGACATTTTCATCTTTATTGGAAAGTTTGATAGCAAAGAGACAGACAGGAAATGCAGGGCGAGAGGGGGGTCTAACATACAACGAAGGGCCCCGGCTGGAACTGGAACTGGACCAGTGACCAGGAAGGAAGGAATGAAGGAAGGAAGGAAAGGATGTGCTTTTATTTTTCACACCATTTAAACAGCATTCACCTGTTGTACCAGTTGAAGAGTAACCAGTTCATTCCCTCCAGCTGGTATTCTCTGAGCTGGTTTCCATTCCGGTAATCTCTGGAGCGCTCCAGCTTCTGCCATTTTTCTGGAGGAGGACGCTCCTACAAAACACACACACACACACACTATTTCATCAAGTGATTTTCCATCCATTAGTTTTAAGTTGGATTATTAAAAACTATGGTTTCTAACAACCTCTGAGTAGATAAGATGTGAAAAGGTTTCATTTTCTCAGTGTAATCATCCAACTACATAGATTCCATCCAACAAAAGAAGTAGGAGAAGATCACATATTAAAACTGTTTGGTTCCCTTGATAAATCAGAAAGTAGCTAAATGAGTTGTCCCAATTTTTAAAAGGTAAGAGACTCGGTCTCTCGTTCGGGAGGTTGAATGAACAAATAATAACATAAGCAGTTGTTGCTGTCAGAGTAATAAGTGATAATCCTAGTTTAGGAATGAATAATGGCTAAAAAGCGAGAATAATTTGCTCAGGTTTTATCTGCCAGGAGTGGACAGAGACTCCAGAAAATTGCAGATATTTAAGTAGCAATTTTGTATTCAACATCCAGCAAAACCAATGTATGTCAGGCTGGTCAGGACACTGATGACTTACACAATGTTCATCTCTGTCGCAAACCTCTCTGTTCTGCTCACATTGAATGGCCTCTCCTTTGTTGTCTGGGCTTCACAGTGATGCCCACACTCGACAGTGAAGCACAGATGTGGAGAGGATTGTGGGTCACAGAACAGAAGATGTTTTGCATAGATTTTCAAAACCTCAATGTCACTTTCAAAAACAAACACACAACCAGACCTGATGGGGCAAAACTGCAGCATGAGAAGAAAGAAAACCTCACAGCACTGATTGTGTTTACACTAAGTAGCACTAAAAAAAGAAAAACAAGGTCAAGATGGTGAGTTTGAGGCAAAGTTGTTGAAGAGGTGTGGGCAGGAAATATAAAGCCATAATGTTGTTGTGGTTTTGTGTAGTTTCCCTTTTTCTTTCATCTGCCCACCAACCTAAACTAAAAATGCAAATTGTTTTCGCTCACTATTTATCTAAGACAGTTTGGTTCCAGACATCTGAATCACCGCCTACATCTCAATATCGTCTTTCTCTGGCTGGAAAAGCAACCAAGCCAATCAAAGCTTTGTACGAGCTATTAAGAATAAAGGCGTCATCCTGCTGCACCAGAGCCAGAGAGAATGCCATAAAAATGGCAACGAGTGTGGATGAAACAGACACGATTATAAAAGTCCACTTAGAGAAATAACAAGTCATAAATCAGCAGAGTTCTTCGATTTAAACAGCAAATGTTAGGTTAACTGCTCCAAGCAAGTGGCACTGCAGCTTCTGAAAGGACATAGACAGGATGATTATGTCAGTCACTGCAGACTAGTTAGGGCAAAACGACCTGTCTCACAAAGAGAAACCAGCTGACATGAACATGATGTCAGACTGAATAATGAAGTGAAACTAAATTCAGACTGATTACCAGGTAAAATCTGAGGTCGACTTCCCCTGCTAACAATACTTCACCGCTTTATAGTTGAAGATTATCTTTTATTTTTCTTTACACAGTTAAGACAGTTAGTCTGTAATATCCCCACCTTTATTTATATAGAGCCATTAAAAACAAGAGTTACAATGAGCCATGATACGACAGAAACTGAACCTGTGTTGTACTCACTTTCCGATTATTCGCAGAATTGAACGTTTTTCTCCTCCATGTCAAAATATTGCATCAACCTGCAAAGGTTTTCTCTTGTCATTTTCACTCGTCCACTATCATGTTTCCACTCACCACGTGTCTGAGGTCTGCCGGCAGTTTCTGGATCTCCTCAAACTCTTTGATCTTCTCCGGGTCCAAATCCTCCTGCAGCTCCCACGTCGCCTCCTCGTATGAGAGACTGCACCACTTAACGAGGTAATGGGTCACCTCCTACAACAACATATAGAAAAACGTGTGTGTGTGTGTGTGTGTGTGTCTGTGCCACAGGACTAAGAGTGTACCACCACACTGAGGACCTTCAGTAATGACTGCTTTCAAACCAGACAAACGCTGCTGTGAGAGTGTGTCAGTGTTTATGTGTTACCTACCTCTCCGGTCTCAGTATCTGTGGTAACAGCCACCTCCAGCACTCTGTCCACCTCGACATAGTCTGGGTTAAATAAGTCGTCATCGGGCTGGAACCAGGGACAAGGAGAGAGATGGAGAGAGAAAGAGAGGCAAAAAGAGATCATTGATTATTCATTATTCATCAGGTCAGAGATCACATTGATGAAACAATAATCTGTGTAAAGAACGTAAAATAAGCAAAAAGCTGTAAAATTACAGAGGAAATATCCCCAAAAACCACCTCATGTCAGTGGATATTAATGTCATTTACTGAACATTATAATAATTCAATTTTAATGTATTTAAACGGTGTAGTTGTTTTCCTCCATGCTGTTATTCTACCACAGCTTGTTTCTACCCTGCATGTATGACACCTGCAGAACTGTCCATCCTGAAAGAAAGGACACGCTCTCTGTCTCTGTCCGAGACAACCCAGTGATTTTAACCTATATAAAAAGAACCTGAATCGACATTTCTCAATTTCTCGTAATTTCTCAGAAACTCTGCTGCCTCTTGGAGAGATAATAGCGCTACCTTTCTACAACCCTTTACCCCTGAAAAGATTTGATAGAGGCCAACAGTGAAGTCTGACTGGGTACGCTGCCATGAAGTTGGAATTACACCGTAAAGACCAATTTATGCCTCTACGTCAAATTGTTGCCTTGGTTACAGTATGTTCCAGTTAACCTGTTGACCTTTACAGCACTTTCAACACTTGGCAGCAACTCTGGATGAATGCGTTGTGAATTATCAAGCAGTGTGGTCCATTCATCGTACACCTAAAGTATTCACATTTACATTTTCCTAATCTCTTTGTGATGGACACAATGGCTTTGCTAATAGCTTTGCTAGATTATTAAATACAAATTTGTCGGGCATGACTCAAAAGAAGAAGATTAGCCTTGAATCCAGACCTGAACAGTAGATAAGAACAGTAAACAACAGACATGATCTCAGTGTTACCTCTGTGAACAGGTGTTTCATCTGGGCCTGTTTGGTCCTGAAGCGTTTAATCTTCTGGTGGATTCTGGGATCTTTCTCCAGCTCTTCCAGAGTGGCCCACTTACAGTGTAGGTAGGAACTAAAATGACACACAACAAAAGAATGTGAAGCATATGTATTCTGTTGGCCTTTATTTAACCTAAGTGCTGCATAATTTAATAATAAGGTCATGGAAATGAATAGAGTTTTAAAAAAAGTAACCGTCTTAAGCCTCAAGTGCATTTGATGGATCAAAGTACAATCATGTATGAAAACACAATGACCGATGACACAAAAGGAAAACAAATGTGATGTGATCCTTCTGACAAATTCAACAAGAGATTTGAGGTCAGTGAACAGAAAGAAATACTGTTAAACAAGCAGGAGAGATGATGGATGCCGTCTAGTGTTGACTGCCACTGTATCCAGACTGCTCAGGCAATGATTTTCATCTTCATGCACCATACATCACTGAATCTTACAGAACAGGGGAGAGCGAGGATGTCTCACTGTGTGATATATGTACCGAAAAAGAATTCCCTTATCATTAGTCGATGGCAAAGAAAGCTGAACAAATAATGTTACTATGGCTACAGTTTGACACGCATGCTTTAATCCATAAACCACAATCTATAAATGGACAAATATAAATGTCACTGCAGCGCTTCGTGCTCCATGCAGTTACTAAACTTCCAACGCAATTACTTATGCATTTGATAATACATTATGTATAATGATGATTTTTACACTGCAAATATTATACTTGGGGCACTTTTCTATAACTTTATAAATCGTGAATACATTATTCTAAATAAAGTCGTGGAAAAGTAAAGCCATCACAACCGTTCTGTTTGATTCAACTTAAGCAAACTCTCTATGTTTTATTCATCACCCCTGAGAATAAATTATGATCATAATAATGGCAGTATCTATGTAGGGCCTTTCTTAAAGATACAAAGTGCTGGAACAAACAGGGAGGGGGTCTCCAGAGATCCTCAGACTGGCTGGAAGAGCCGAGTCTCAGTGAGAGGATGAAAAACTCTCAGCTACTGCTGAGAAGCACTTTACTGACTCTGGAGAATAGACGGCTGCTAAAACACAGCCCGTGTGTGCAAAGTCAACTTCCCTGAGAGAAATCAGTGTCATAAAAACAACTAACTAAGCAGCTCTAACAAAGTCAAGACAATACTTTTCATCAATCATGAGGATGATTTTTAACACATCTGAGGCTGCACATGTGCACGCTGGAACCCAGGACTTGTAGTTTCCTTAATCATGTGAGCGTCTGTAATCATGTGGCTCAGTGATCAGCCTAAAGAAGCAGCTCCTTGGTTCTCAGCCTTTGTCCTTTCTGGGTGGAGTGTACATGTTGTCCCAGAGTGCACTTCAAAACCCAACTGGCACAGTGCTAGTATGAGCCGGCCGGGAGTGGCTTCCTCTCCATCTGCTGTGCAATACTCCATTTCGTTAGATTCAAGTGCAATATTATATATTTGATATTCAATATTTCATATTTAATTCTTCTATACTGGTCATATATCTCATATTCATCTCATGTTCATATTCTCAAGTATTTCTGTAAATAATCCCATGTAAATTTGTTAAATTTGTAAATACTTTTTTCATCTTGTTTATATTCATTTTACTATTTAACTTGTTCTATCTCCTTGCTGCTGTGCAATGCAAATTTCCCCACTGTGGGACAAATAAAGGTTTATCTTATCTTATCTTGTACTCAGCACCCAAAACAGTACAGACACACGTATTCCGATTTGAGATGAGAACTCTGTCCCGCAAGTAAACAAAATATCACGAGTACCAACAACATGGCTACAACAACAGGCCAATAGAAAACATTTGTCACATGGATTGTCATGGCTGAGTCTCAGTGAAAAAGGTTGATCACCAGCTGAAAAACATTCAACATGGCCAAACGGAGCGCAGCCCTAGTGATCACATGGGTTTCCTTCAGGTGCCTCAGACTCTACAGTCACACTAGCAGGTCTGTTACTAAAACGCACAACAATCCATCCAACAGTTGTCAAGACATTTCACTTTGAACCACAAACGGCAACTCGCAAGAGGAAAAGTCGGGGATCAGCAAACTCAGAGTTCATCCTCTGGGCAACATACATGTCTGTACAGAGCTAATCTAATAGAGATATTTCAATGTGGACCAAAGATGCAAAGTGGACCAGCACTGCATCCCTATAATCCAATCCCTCCAATACAATATCCTGAGTTCAGCATTGATAACGAACTGACATCACTCAAGCATCAGCTAAATGTCTAACATATAAAATGCCAGAATACAATATGTACGTAAATGATAAAGAGAGACTCACAAATTTCTGTACTTGACATAAAACTCCTCTGTCTCCTCCACTTGGTCCTCTGATGATGAAGCCTATGGAGGGAGGGAGAGGGAGGGAGAGAGAAAGAGAAAGAGACAGATTAAATGAGGGAGAAATAAATACATGGAAAGCAGCAGTAGATTTTAGAATGAGGAGGAAAAAAAACAATGTAATACATTTATAATCCACAAGAAATATTTAATTCATTCATGAAATTGTCTGTGTGTGAAGGATTGTGTGTGTGTGTATGTGTTCTTTCTTCTTCACCTCTTTCTTCGCTATTCTGACAGACAGAATTTTCTCAATGATGTTGGCCTCGTCCTCAGGTGGTTCCTGAGGGACAGAAAGACGAGAGAGAAGATTAGCAGCCTACAAGGATGAAAGTCAGCTCTCAGTGTTTGTGTTCATACAGCGGCAACGTAATGCAAACTTCAATCTAAAGCAAAGCATTCAAAGAAAGACCTCACATAATGTAAAATGTGGATTACATGAAATCCAATTATGAGATGATGTATTCATACCGAGAGGTAATCGTTTGTTTTCGATTAATGGCACAACACAATACATCATAAATCATTGTCTGGCAGTTTTTTCAGACATGTTAAACATTTTGGTGGAGATTTGACAGACAGAGACCCCAGAATCTATTCGATCTGCAGTGGTCAACACAGGCGATTCAATACCTAGATATAATTATTGCATCATTATATTTCTTGAGTAGCAACGGTGGTGTCAAGAAGAGAAACTGAAATAAAGTGAGAAAAAAAGGAAGAGACAAGAAAAGAAACAGAAGTAGTCAGTGTCCTCACCTCAGCCTGCCACGCCAGTGCAGTGGCGTTGAGCGCTGAGATGCGACCGGCTCCGAGGACCGCGATCGTCTCTCCATCATCATCTACCACCTTAAAGTCCAAATCCTCATTGTACTTTCTCCTCTTGACCTGACGTCCCGAACGCCGCTTCTAAAGAACAGGAGGGAGATGGATGAACAGAGAGAAAAAAGAGAGAGGAAGGTGAGATAAGAGAGGAAGAATTGAGGAAGAATAAGGATGATGAAGAAATAGAAGAGAGTTGGAGAGAAATAAATGGAGGAAATAATACAGTGAGATATTGATGGTGAAGGTGTGAGAGCAAGAAGAGAGAGAAGGAGAGGTGAGAAGGAAAGAGGAAAGGAAGAGATATTAAGGTGAAAGAGCAGAAAGTGTGATTGAGAAAGGAAGTGAGGGTGGGAAAAAAGAAAAAAAAAGAGAAAATAAAAGATGGAGGACAACCAGAAAAAAATGTCATGGAAAATTTAACTATTTGCTGCTACTTTAATCTTTTTAGCTGAACATGCAAATGAGCCCTTGAACAACAGAACAACAGGTAATTAAATGTTCGGGAACAAAATGTCTGACGTTGCTCATTACAACAGATCAGAATGTTAATGTTTTGCATCCCGTATAATATTTTTTTATAACTACTGTGATGCAGATAACATTATTAAAGGTATATAAGTCATCAAACTAATTATGGTACCTTGATATCTTTAGGACAACTTGCCTTCTGTTTTAAGCCTACGAGAAAGTCTCTCCAGTTTAAAAGGCTACAATTCCCAAAACCCCCATCTGCTTCCTGTCGCAAACAGGATGTTGCTACTTGTCCCAACATGTTAGAAGTGATCTCAACATTTCATGCTTTTGGCAAAGGTCTCTAACAAAAACTACAATTCTAAGTCCTCATATAAATTAACATGGGTCATTCCATGTGTCCAGGGTCTTTGGGGTCGTTGTGTCCACTCACCGCGTTATCCAGGGGGTCTTGGCTGTCCTCTCCACCCATGTTGAGGGCTGACATTGAGGTAGTGTCGTCACTCTCTGCCCCCTCCTGGACAGCCAGCTCCTGGTTTCTCCTCTTTCCCTTCTTCTTCTTCTCCACAGGCACTGCGCCAGGATCTCTGGGAGAAGAGGAATTCTGATGAATAATTAGCAGCTCTGGTAGCCTGCAGCAGTGTTTTCTCACTAAGCCAGAGGCTGGAAACTCTACTGCTCCCTGATGATTTGTAGAGGGACGGTTGAGACTGTTATATCTGATGCAAAGATTTTAGTTCCGTTATTTTCTGATCATGAAGACAAAGGACAACCACTGGCCAATCACTGAGACCAACCAATTGGTGAATTGCAGGCCATAAGACTGGAGCAGAAGGCTGCCAATTTGAATCCCAGAGTGGTTCAGAAAAAAGCAGGGGAGCTGAATGAAAAAGCAGGGTATCTTCTGGCAAGCACAGTGTCCATGGAGGTGGGGATCTAATGACTTATTCACATGCTTGTGGCAAAATCAACTGAAAGATAATTTTCTTAAACACAGTGATATGGCAATTAAAGCATCTTTAGCATATGCTGTGTGACATATTCCCCCAGTGAAGCGAGTCAGCACTTTTTGAGACGTTTGATCAAATCATTCAGGGATTTGATTGCCGAAAGGTGGGTGTGACAAAGTGAGCACGGAGAAAACAGCAGGGATTTGAAGACAGATATCTCCATTCAATTGTGGAGGAGAGATTAAGAGGTGGAGGAGGACGGAGAAATGAAAACATCCCAGCCATTTATGGAAAAATGATGGGAAAATGCAAGCAAGACTTTGAATGATTTCCAAACACACACCTCTGACCTAAGATATGATTAACTGTCAGACCCTTGAGCTAATGAAGTCAAATCCACTTTTATATGACTAGGTTTCAACCTAGTCTTCTTACTGTATTTAAATCCATGCCTAATGTGTGTGTGTAAATGTGTGTGTCTGCGTGAGTGCGTCCCAAACACTGGGAGCCTGAGCTGTCTGCTGAATGGAAAGCACTGTGAAAGTGTGACACAAACGAACAAGCATCCACATCACATGAGCTCCTCTCCGAGTGTTTCGCGGTCAATTCAGACTTTTTTATACAGGAGACCCACATAGTGTATGACTCACTTTGCTGAACATGAATTCAACCCATGTTTGACCCCATTCATGAGACTGCTGTCACTGATAAATCTCCCAGCAAGAGCGGCACTGTGTCTGCAATGGCACTTCCACTCACGTCACTGCTATACCACGGCATTACGTCTACAAAGACTTATATAACATAAGTAAAATAAAGTCCTGCTCATCAACAAGCTCCCTCATCTCCCCTTAAAAAACAGGCCTGGCTTTTCCAGAATGAATGGGCTCAGGAGGTAGATTAACTCCAAATTCCTCCCATGTCTATGTGTTCCTAAGTGCTGTGAGTGGTTGGTAAGACTGGACTATATAAATGCAGTCCATTTACTATAGTGACTGATAATTTTAATAAATGAGTTCACGGTGGCGTTCCACATCCTTAGGGCCAGTCTGCAGCGCCAGGAGTCAGCATGCCGAGGTCCCCGCCTTTGTCTGCCGCCGAGTTTACGAAGCGCCCGACCCTGGCTAGTGAGCGAAAGAATGAGATCGCGGAAACAAGCGGCTGAGAGGAGTTTCCTCGGCAGCGTGTCCGGGCTCAGCCTCAGAGACAGGGTGAGCAGCTCAGACATCCAGAGGGAGCTCCGAGTAGAGCGCTGCTCCTTCAGACTGTACTATCAGAACCAGATAGCTACAGCTACTGCAGTGTAAATGAAACAAGTTGTCAGGCCATGGAGACAGAGATACATGGATAAACTTTAGATTTCACCTGGAACAATCTTGTTTAACATTATGATCTGTTAATGTGTGGGCACGTACACTTAATCTGAGAGCATAAATTACAAATGTATGATTGTTTTTTCCCATGACACCTGCCAGGCTCTGTAATACAGCAGCAAGTTGTTATTTATCAGACTATTAAAATTGGAAAATTATCTGAATCCAGCAAATGACAGAAAATCACAAATGAACCCTACATGTTTGCCTAGTTGAGGGTGTAACCACTGATCCCTTACAAGTCATATTCTTTTTAAAAAATGAGGCTGGCTTGTGCGACTCCGCTGGCAACTGTGGTCGAGGGGCAAAAAGAAGATTCTCCTGTCCCACTTAATGGTATTGTCTCTCTCCACTAAAACTCTGCCAAAGTGAGCAGTGAGAAGAGACAAAGCCACAGATTAAGATGGAATTAAAACTGCACCACATGAGGACTTTCTAATCTTCTTGTGACTGGTGTTATCTGAACAAAACATGACCCGATACCAGCACCCGACCTGGAAATGACCCTGAGTCAATGAAGTCTACAAGTTCTCCTCTTTTTTCTCGACATCCACGGCTCTTTCCTGTCCATTTTTATCCATGTTCCTCCTCTGCTTCTGTACGCTTTTCTTTCATATCTCTACCTCTGTCGCTTTTCATCGTGTCTCATGGTGAACTAAACCTCTCTCTCTCTCTCTCTTCTTCCTCTTTCACAGCAGTGATTGTGATCTCTTTTCTCTCCATTTACCTTTATCCCTTTTTATTCTTGTCGGTGGTTCTTCTCTCCCTCTAACACTCATCAGCAACTTTTTTCTCTCTCTGTCTTTCATCAGTCTGCTGTTGCCTTTCTTTACTTCACATCAGTGACTCATCTCTCTTCCTCCACTTTTTCACACTTTATTTCTAACGTCTTTCCCTTTCTCCTCTTTTCAGTCATAAAGCTCTACTTATATCTCTCTACTTTCACCCGAGAATATTGACTTTCTTTCTTTCTTTTTTCATATCAGACTCCTTTCTCTCTTCCACATTAAAGTATCATAACCTCGACTCAACTTTGTTCTCTCTCTTGACTAAGTCACCCAGAAATATATTTCCGATCTGTACTTGTCTCTGAACAGCCACAATCAACGAGTATCCTCTTCCGTTATCCTGCCATGAAGCATCTACACACATCTACTGCTCTACACTTTATGTCATTCAGCTTTGTATAAATGTCATTCAGGAAGTCAGGATGTCTGTTTTCTACCAGAGTTAATTCCTGATATGCGTATGCTTATGAACTTTTCTACTTTGAACCACAGCAACAACCCAGAGACACACACGTACCATCTAATCTGTGTCAATCTACTGACTTAGATAGATTAAAATCAGAAAGTCACCCACTACAAACTGCTGTGGTCAGTGAACATTAAACTGTTTTCCTTTTATGGCCATTTATGAGTAATAAGTGTTAAACTCAACTCTAAAACAGGTACAACAAAGATAACAAGTATTATTTATCTGTTAGAGGCTCAAAGGAAAATAATTCCAGTTGTTAAACTGTGTCTCTCGAGAGTGGAGGCAAAGTGCAACAAATGAAACAATAATACAGTTAGTAGCTGAAAAAAGGGGATAAAGACAGAAAAAGAGGGACAAGGTAACAACTTGGGGAGGACAGAGGGAAGAAATCAAACAAGAAATGTACAGAGAAAGACAGACAGCGGCATGAGTGACTATTGGCTACTGCATATACTTCTAGATATATACTTTGTTTTTAGCTTGAGGGAGGGAAGGAACGGACTCCAGACATGCAGGAGGCTTGTGTATGAGGGGCTGGATGAAAAAGAAAGCTTTTTCAGTGTCCAGGCTTTTAGAGTAGCCCGCATCTATTAGTTTGTTCATCAATCACATGCAGCATCTCAGGCCCAACTCCCAAAAATTGGTGAGCCAATTCATTCTTGCACATTTCCAAAACTATAAAATCCAAGCTTCATTCTAGTGTCTCATTTTGCGAAGGTACCAATCTGTGTATCCATGTTGTCCAGGGTCTGAATATAACTCTACTTCCCATCTTTTCTGACTCCCCAATAAAGCAAAAAAGCCAAAATAGAGCCTTTAACTGAAATTTTTGTTACCGAGCAGCCTGGAGAAGAACTGCATAATTTGTCGCGGATGACAGGTTTACTGCCGCCTTGCTCTTTCTTGCTTGCCTTACTTAATCAGTGTCTACTCCTTGGGTTTTTCTAGCACAGCCTATTTCACTTCCTGCCCTCTTCTCATTATACGTCTCTCTCTCTCTCTTCACATGAACTGCTGGACAGTCTTACCTGGGTTTGCGGCCCCTCTGTTTTGGCGCTGAGGGGACCGGGGTCTTGCTGTTGGCCCGGCCATGGTTCTTGCTGTGGACCTGCCCTTGGACCTTAGAGTGGAGGCCTGGGGTAGGAGGAGGTGCTGTTGGAGGATAGGAGAGTGAAAAACATGAGCGGACATGGACATGAGTGAGTCAATGCATGACCCTTTTAGGGACTGGTGACACTTTCCAAATAACTTCAGCCATTCTTGAACTGGACCTTCTCATCATTTTTCCATTATACTGAGTGATGATAACCAAAAACAGAACATGTCTGTAGAAGAGTCTGTGCTAGAATTGTTAACTAGCTCCTGTAGCCTGAGCAACCACAGATCAAGGTCTGTCTGACGGTCTTTTTGATCTCTTTAACAGAGTTGTCTCTTTTCTCTGAGAAACATCTTTTTTTTAGTAAAATCCTGCTGAGGTAGCTCTGAATTAACAAGCTAGCTGCTGCCATGGTGAGTAAAAAAATTAAGGTCACAACCCCACCTAGCTAGTTAGTCAGCTACATCAGTGGCATAAAGGTTTATCTTATCTTATGTGCAGCCTGCTAAATAAATAAAAGATGTTAGTTTCTGGGTTTATTTATATGTTTTTTCACTATTTAATCATGTGATCATCATGTACTTGTACATTTATTTCATATTGAAAATGTTGGAGCTCCATACAGGCCAACATTGAAGTTTGCATTGACAAAGATCATAACACAGGAGTACTGGCCATGACACATCTTTGCAGGGATTCTACATAACTTTTATTTACATCTTTGTTTGTCCCATTAAAGAGTGAACACACTGGCTGCTATCCATGTTTTTCAGATGGATTTCTGCAGTGTAGATTGGCCAAACCTGAATGCATTGAGAGCTGTATGCAGGCACACAGGAAAGAAGAGGCTCTACTGAGAAGCATTTTCTTCAAAAAATGGTGGTGAAAATATTGAAAAAAGACAGCTGCTATGCAAAACTGTTCATTCTCTCTTGTCAATTGAAAGAAAACTTTGACCATGTTCAGATTTTTTAAAGGCATTTGCATCATCTAGGTTCATGAGGAAAACACACATTGCTGCAATTTTTGATTCTCATAAGAAGTCTGTCTTTCAGCTTTAAAATATTGCTAATGCACCACCCACACATACAGTATGTGCACTCACACACACACACACAAGCGCATACTCAGCCTTAATTAAATCCAACAATCACATTATAATAAGATTAATTTATCCTGACATGTCTGATCATGATTTAAGAACATTTAAGGACAGAACAGCCATCATCTGTGCCTTCCAATTAGTGCTGAAATGTTCCAGCTTCAATGCTTATTGTGAGACTACACTTTTTTTCCTAAGATAGAAGACCCCACACACACACACACACACACACACACACACACACACACACACACACACACACACACACACACACACACACACACACAGAAAGTCAATCTGAATTAGATGTATCCGATACCCCTTTCACACTGGACAAAAACCTCACTAACACCCACTAACATCTGTTTTTGTCTTTAGTGTTAAATCGTACAATTTGCATCAAATGACTCTGCAGTGGTCACGGATATTTTTCAGCTCCAGCTCTGATCTTCAGTGATGGAAACATGACCCTGTTGAACAGTATTTATTGTTTTTGTGGGCTGGGAACAACATTGAAGGACGTCATTGTTCAATCACGTTGCGTTTGAAACAGGGACTGAAATGTAAAATACTATGACTTAAAAAAAAATGATTACTAATGATTACTGCTTTGTTAATTATTCAGAAAATAATGAAACAGACTGATCAACAGACAGACGTGCAATTTACAAGGTTATAAAACAGAGAAAAGCAGTAAATCTTCACATTTAAGAATATCGAACGATTGTTTCAACACAACCTTCATTATAAAACAGAACTCAGTGTTTAAAGGAACATCATGACATCCTCCCACACCAACACCTTGTCCCGTCCACTCCACACGCACACAATAAACACCAACACCAACACCAACACCATCACCAACACCATCACCAACACCATCACCAACACCCACCGCAAAGAGAACCCACGCACATACAGAAAAACACACTCCAGCCATCAGAGCTGTGTACCTTGATTCGTGGGTACAGGAGGTAGGACTTTGACCTTCGGTTTCCTTCCTCTTTTGCCGGGCACCTTAACAGGCACCTGAACTGGTCCGGAGGCCACTGCAGCGCCTGCCGCTTTGCCCCCTGCCACATTCTTCAGCTCTGACCCGCTTCCTTTCCTGCCCTCCTTCCCCTTGGTCCTACGCTCCTTGCCTTCCTTGGGCTCCTTGCTCTTCCTCAGTGTGACCACCGTCGCCTCTGTTTCCTCCCTTCGTTTCTTTGGTTTGCTGCTTTCCCGTTCTGTCCCCTCCCCTCCTACTTTCTCCCATTCTCTCTTGTCCTTTTTCTTTCGTTTCTTCTTCACCCTGCCGCCTCCTCCTCCATCGTCCTCCTCGCTCAGGGAGGAAGGAGGTCGCGGGGCTCCTCCGGAGTGCTTAGCGGCGTGGGCCCCGACCACCGCGCAGTGATTGGACGTCGCCGTGCTGCCCACAGGGGTGAGGAGTCGGAGCTGGTCCTTGGGGCCCACGACCAGGTGTCCCCGTGGGATTGTGGGAACTGTGGTTTGTGCGTTGCTGTTTTGGTCCGAGGCAGAGGAGGAGGCTGCTGCAGCGGAGGCCGAAGGTGGCGTGTGCTTCAGGAGACCAGTGAACATCTGAAAAAGAGAAGTGAATCATAAATGAAGTTTATCATTATCATACTGTTGTTATTCATTACTTTTTCTCATTTGCGTTACCATTTTTTTTCCAGTTGTTGTTAAGCTACTGTCAATGAACACTTCCTGCACAGATGTTTCACATTAAGAGTTTTTCAGCAGCCAGAAGGATATAACCACTCCCTTTCCTGGGAGCCTTTTAATGTGAAACATCTGCAGGAAGTGTTGAATTTCGTTGAGAGTGGTTTCACACTGATGGAAAAAAAGTAGAAGTGAATAGGAATTAATTAGTGAATGAAAACATCATTTCTGTTACAGAGAGAAACTCAAGAGGAGCAAAATTGTGAGTATGACATGACCTGTTCTCATATTAATGGAATTAATGCTGTGGAAATGTTTTTTGTGAGTCACTATACCAGTAATTCCACACCCACTCTATATTTTTTACGAGGGCCAGCTATTGTTTGTACTGTCCATTATTTGAATACCAGCTTTAATTAGAGAATTCACCATATTATTATTATTGAATCATTTTACATCAACACTGGATCCATCCACTAGATCGGCCGTTCTGAGTGACCACGGAGAAGCATCACCTGACTCTGCAGTTCCCCTCAGCTCTATGAAGCATTTAGCATCTTTCAGTCCATTGTTTTGTGTTTTACAACCTGTAGTTTAATTGTTTTCCATGTCTCTCCTCAACCTTTTCAGCTGCAGCTGTATGCAGTGAAAAAGCTTTAAAAAACAAAAGTGCACTTCTTTTCCAGCATCAAAAGGCAGACTGACAAATTTAACAATTAGCTGGTGAACATAGTGGAGCATTTAGCAGCTAAGGAGCCAGACATTTTTCTCAGGAGTGAGTGGAGACAGAGCTAAAACAAGAGGGATTGGACTAATGGACATTCGATAGGTGGCCAGAAACATGACTGCACTTCAACGTCTGCTGGATGTGTAAACATGGAACTGTTAGTTAACACGTTCGCCATATTAACTTAAGTTAAAAATAAATCCTAATGTAGAATTAACCAGTGTCTCTGTACCTCATAGTCCTCGGTTGAAAAAAATGGACGGACACTGTGGAGGGATTGTCATTCCTCTGGTTTTATATCAAAGAAAAGATAAAAGGTAAAAGAAAGAAAGGATAAAGAAAGAGAAAGAGAAAAACAGAGAGGAAGAATTACAAGAGGAGAAAGAATGAGAAAGCTAGAAAAGATGATGGAGGGTGAGAAAGATGAGAGAAAGGTGGTATTGTTATAGACAGACAGACAGACAGACAGACAGACAGACAGACAGACAGATAGACAGATAGATAGATAGATAGATAGATAGATAGATAGATAGATAGATAGATAGATAGATAGATAGATAGATAGATAGATAGATAGATAGATAGGGGTTCTTATTTTTTTCACCTAATTGAGGATTTAATGAATCACTGAGAGCAAACAGTGAAACATGATGAAGGACCATTAACGTGTGCCCATCATTCTGGGCACGTGTTGTTTCATGTGTGAATCACGCTGTGACTAAAAAGGGTTTAAGGACAGCGGGTGTCGTATGCTGTACAGATTGTAAAGCCCCTTGAGGCAAATTGTGATTTGTTTGGCTATATAAATGAAACTGACTTGATGTTCAAGTCATTCGTTTTCAATCCTTTCATTGTAACTGATAATAATAATAACTATATAATACCATATACGATGATATGTTCTGGATGATGATTCAACATCTCCTCCCCTCACAGTGCAGCCAGTGTTGTTCTACTTCAGTGCTGAAACCATGTGACTGTGCTGAAAGTGTTTTATATGAATCCAGCGGAGGAGAGTCCCCCCAGCAGACATATGCTTAAGTCCTCAGGGGAGTTAAGAAGCAATATTGCTGCCCCTGCTCAGTATGCTGTTGTTCTTTTATCCATCAAACATGAAACCTAATACTTCCTGTATACCAGAGAAATTTTCCCAGAAAAAAAATCCACCGCTTGGAATAGTAAATGTTGTTGTTGAAGACTTGACGCATGATGAAGGCCAACTGTGACTAAGCACCGAGACTGTCAACTGTGTCATCATATTATTCTGCAGTCAGTTTTTACACATCAGCATTCATCACAATATGACTGCATCATGTCATATCACACTACTCCCAGATGATATCACAATACGAAACATGAAAACAGACTGAACTACTGAGCAATTGAGCACTTTGTTCATAAATGTCTTGATCTTTTTGGCCATCTCTTGTGCAGGAATGACAGAAACAACAATGCTTCTGCTTGCTTGGATGTAAAAGCTTAAAAAGATCCAAAAAGATCATCACGTCATCACATCAACAGTCTTGGAGTCTTGGGGATATTGTTTGTACATCTGAGATACATTTATCTACTTTGGACATAATTTTAAGGATGGCCAAACTCTATTTTAGCGTGTACTTTTCCAACCCACAGAGACAGTATGGTCGGCCAGTCAAACCATGTTCTGAGTAGTATATGACATCACGGTTTCCACCATCATCTTCCTGAAACTGTTGAACCACAACATCCAACCTCTATTTCCCAAAACTCCTCGAAAGTGCTTCAGCAGCACAGCGTTTCTTCCTCTCTGCCTACAGATGCAAAAGTCGTACAGACAATCAAACACTTGCTCTACTGTTCATTTCCTGTTGCATCATCTCCTTGAGGAAAGTCCTACAGCAGGACTGTAGACGTAAGAAGGGGGATTTCCAGCATGGCTGTGTCTAACACTAACAGAGGACAGATGCAGGCCGAAGAAACTTCAGTTTCTTCCCATCCACCTCTGATTTTTATATCAGTTCAAAGACATTAGGTGGGAATCAGAGCTTAAGTACTAGATATTATGTGCTAGATATTATAATAAGTCTCTGGCGTCTGCATAAATACTTGCAGCCATAAATATTCATGACAAGTAGGTGGACCTCAAGGTCAGCGTAGCATGTGGGCAAATAACACTATCCATTTAAATCAAAAATGCAGAGATGCTTCAATATCTATTGGTGACTTTTTGTCACGTACACCAAGATTGCAATTTCACTGGGTTAAGTACAGCTTGTAATGAATTCTGTAGTATTTGAATCAGGAGTTTTTGAACCATTACATCTGCAGTGGTACACCGTGAAAATTCAGCATGAAGCCAATTTTCATCACTTCTTCTGTATTGTCGCAGCCACTTACATTTCTGCCACAGTAACAGCTTTTTGTAAATGACAAGACTTTGCAGCGAGATCCAACGCCCCCTGGTGAGGCCAGACTCAGCCCGGGTATTTGTGACGTAGAGTCACAGTGGTCTTTATCAATAAACACAAAAAATGTATGAATAGACAGTAAACATGTTACAGAATAATAGCATATATGTACATAAAAAACTACAGCCCGACCAAAGTCACTAACAATATTCATATACGAGAGGCCAAAAAATCAGACATTAAATGTGATTCAATACAACAAACACCACTATATACAGCCTAACAAATTAACCGTAACAAACTGACATTAGACTGTACATGTGTACCTTAATAATTAATGCCCTAATTGAAAAAAATTACAATACCCAGTAAAAAGTGGAAGGTTCAGAGCCACAACGCTTTAACAACAGTAACAAATATTACTTTCATTTTAGACCTATGCAGGTGATTGATCTGCAACAATTACTGGATAATATAAATCCCGTAGAAACAACTGACTTTTAATTTTAGTGTACAAATGATTTGACCCTGACGAGCTTCTCTTGGCCCGGCTGGGGAACATTAGCTAATGCACACTGGTGCTTGGCTCAGATGTTACAATGCAGTAAGTTACGCTGGAAGCTGCATCAGAATCTGTGCCTAAAAAATGCCTCGGTTTCCCAAAATGCACCAGGATGAACACTACGCAGTGTTGCCATACGAATGCAATTCTCTCTGGTTTGGATTTGCTGCTGCAGTCTCATGTCATATATGATTTTCAGTGTTATTCAGTCTGTTTTGACTGACATTTTTGACAACTTGTTATTGCATTTCATTTTCATAATGTTTTGTTGTTAAGTCCATTGTTTGATTTTTGGTTTTATTTGGCATCTTGATTTTATAACAGCAGGAGATTTGTGGTGAGATGTCTGTCCACATCCCTGGGCACTGTTTGTTTACTTTGTATTTCATTTATGTATTTAAATATCTACAACAAAGCCAGTTTTTCCCTTCAGTGGCTTTTTCTAGTAACTAATGCCAGTGTTCTGTAATTATTTCAGTTCTCTGTTTGGGCACTGTTAAATGAATTAGGCTGAATTAACTAAAGACTGCGGCATTGACCAAGGAGACTAGATTAAACTCTATTATAGATTCACATTCCAAGGTGAGAGAATTCTGCTCACACTTTCCTCTACAAGTATGAATGTGAGTGTGTGAATAATGAATCCTGCGTCATATTGAATAATCATGTGCTACCTGATTGATCCCTGCAGGGACTTTGTCTCAGCTTTGCTGCGCCACAGGAAGGTCAGGGCAAAGGGTCAGCTATCAAACATCACGCAGGAACAGGTGTGAAGCTAGTGTCTTGCTCAAGAACACTTCAGTAGGGCAGATGTTTTCCCTCACAAAAGCTGGAATAATGTTGAAACGACCTCTGAACTAATTTCCAAGCACAATCTGCTGCTCTGGTCTTGTTTTCAACTCTATTACCAAACAGGTTAAATAGGAACACTGCAGTAAACTCTGCTCTATAAAGAATGAAAACCTGTGGCTGCCATTCCCCCAAACATAAAATACAATCTGAATTTTTGACATAACATTATGGAAACCAGTTTAAGGCTAAATCCAGGACCATGAAACCAACCACGAGAAGGAAAGAAACAGCCACTACTTCAAAAACAAACAACAAAAACCTAGTATTGATAAGAGTAACAATCAAACTATCAATATTTTGAAGTGATCAATACTGGATGACCACTGAGTGTCAGAAGAACTGAGGGAACGTGCCTTTATCCCCCATCTGAAGGTCGGATCGAGGACAGGGAGTCAATAAGCTGTATACTGCAGTACTGAATGATTAACGCTGTGTGTGTGTGTGTGTGTGTGTGTGTGTGTGTGTGTGTGTGTGTGTGTGTGTGTGTGTGTGAAAGCACATTGGTTCTGATTTACATTGACTGAAGCCACTGATGGACACTTGGCTACTAAAAGAGTTCCCTCTGGTGCAAACTACCAAACACAAGCCACAGTAAATCCACTTCACATTAAAGTCCACGTTCATGTTTGTGTTGGTGCTGTCAGCCTCACAGTAATCACTGACTCATGTTTGTTTGGTAGTGTTATGGCTTGTTTCTTGCAGATTATGGGATGCATCTGTGCTCTGCAGATATACCACCGTGTAACTGCTAGCTGCTGTTGTATGGATACGATTCATAAACGGACAGACAGAAGAGGAGCCCACTCAGTGGTTAGAAATGACAAGTGTCACACCGAGGTTCATGATGCAACATAATGTAGAATTTCCCACGCCTTCTAGCAGCTGCACGTATTAATATCTAAGCACTTGATGCATCAAACTCTGTATTTCAGCATTATAGGGCCCTTTGCAGACATCCTGCTGTGTTTTCCTTGTTTTACTTACGGTAGTACGTGTCAACAAACCAGACATCCCTGGCTGGGACACTGTAAGGACATTTGACATTAAAGGTTTACAATTAGATTCAAGAGAGTTAGATGTGGGAAAAGTCACTCAAAAGAGTTGTTTTTACAATCTACACATGGCTGACTGTGATTTAACCCAGTCAGGCTACCTGGAATATGTCATTCATGTTCTGATTTTAGAGGCAATAGTAATTCTTGCATTTCATTTTCATTAAAAAACATGAACATGATGTGATTTCTGCCGAGGTTCGTACCAAATAAGCATGTTCCCTTACATCTGGAGAACATCATTTGTAGGCCGGGGCATCTCTGTAGCAGCACAACGCTTCACTTCTAATGACACATTTTAAGTTTGTCAAAAAACTGCAGCCCTTGGTCATATTGTGATTTAGAAGGATATTTCAATTAATTGTTCAGCCCTAATTAATTCTACATTAATTCTCGTACATTTACAACTTCTTTCTTGAAATCTCAAACAAAGGAATACTTCTTTAATGTGGCCCGTCGTACTGTCGTAATACTCCATCGTACCTAATGAATACAGACAGCAACTGAACATCATAGTATGACTCTGCATGTAAACAGGTAACTGACAAAAAATTGTTTGATTCAAATATCATACGCTGAGTGTGCTGTGACACATGATATGAACTGTGGAGAAACACTATAAGGATTTGTAGAACAATGTAGAGTTTACTACAGTATGTGGAAATAAAACAAATACATGCTGCCCATTCTGAAGTCCCGGTTGACAGTTTAAGATTATGCTATAATCCAAAACACAAACTGAATCAGATCATAGACATCACTGCCTGAAAGTCACATCATGCATCAGAGCCACATGGAGACTGATCCTAAAGCCTGTGTGTGGATGAAGAAAGTTTATAAAGACTGAGTTTACATATGAACAACGTTTATTACCTGAACCAAAAGTTTACAGCATTAGATGAAAAACCACCTAAGAAATATGTCAAATACATGAAAAATAAATCACACTTTTCTACTAAAAAGGATTAACAATATCTACTCTAAAAAAACAAAAAACAAATCACCACTGGTGTATCTGAAAAGGAAGAACCTTGAGAAGTCAAAATTCTTGACATGGTGAAAATGTGCTGCAGCTTTAATTTTATAAATACACATGAAATTCATCAATTAATGATAAAATGTGCTGCCTCGTGCATATAAACTAAATATAAAAAAAGCAATCAACCAACCAGGACCGGCAGCCTGGCTCGAGATGCATAAACAGGTATCGACCACCAGCTGTGTTTAATACATACAGCATGTGTATACTATATATGTACAGCATGGTCTACCGTCTGTTGTGCGCTCTATTCATACTGCCGCTCGTGGGCTCGGTCCATCTGCACGTAATGTGAGAGACTGTACGTCGTCCGTATGTTTCCGTACCAATGTCACCGCCACAAACTGTAGCACATTTTTGCACTTGGCAAACGAAGTGATTGTGTTCCTGAAAACGAGCCAGCGTCGGCTCATTACTGTGATTATGTGGATTTTTGAATCAGAAAGGTTGAGCTCAGAACACAGCTGTTTGAAAATGTAGCCTGGCACTCTTCAGAGGACCTACTGCAACAATACAGGTTTTTCATGGCCATCAATTCCCCCCAACACACCTACGTACACACATGCATTGGATGCAGGTTGTCAGAGGAATGACGGCAAAGCAGAGAGAGTGATAAAGAGTCTAAAACTGGCTGCGGCCCTGTCTGATGCTCTTGACTGTATTTAGAAACCAGAGAATGGGGAGCGCGTGCACACACACACACACAGACACGGTGGATGGACGAGCTTGCCAGGTCAGGCCAATGTGGAAAGACTGAGTGAGCGATGTCTGCGCATGTTTGTGTCTACATGTAAATCCTCATGTGGCCTGTGTATTTTTGTCTGCACGCCATGTTGATGTATGGCCGTCGTACGCGAGACACGGAGCAGGTGCACGTGTGTTTTTCTAACTGCTGTTCGATGCAGTAGGAACGAGCATGACTGCCGTGTGTCGTGAGGCCAATGCAGATGCGCTAACAGACTCTGCTCCTCACACAGCTATGAGGAATCATCTCAATGAATCACACACACGCACACACAGACACGCACAGCGAGCTCTATGGCCTCCTCGCCAGTTGGTTTGGTGGGGTGGAGCGGGGTATCAGAGCCGTTACCATGGAAACTGGCTCTCCGTGCCAAAGCTGCGGGGAGGCGGACGTAAACACGCGGTCACCATGGTAACCCTTTCGTTGCCACTGGCTCCAGACTGTCGATGGATCGACTCTGTATCTGATGTCAGCCTGCGTTTACAAATCTTTATCTGCTTCTGTCTGTCAGTCCAAGTATAAGGCTACCTGTGTGTCTGTCTGTCTGTCAGTCTGTGCATCTACCTGTCTCACTATCTGATGAGAGGATTAGACAATAAACCACTGTATCTGAGGGTGCATTGACATCATATTTAAATTGGTTGATTAATCAATTAGTTGATCAAAAGAAAATTAATTTTCAACTATTTCACTCATTTTTCAAGCAAAAATGTCAAACATTTGCTGGTTTCAGTTTCTTAAATTTAAGGATTTGCTGCTTTTCTTTGTCAATTATGGTCAATGAAGGTTTTAGACTGTGGTTCAACGAAAGAAGCAACTCGGAAATTGTGATGAGATGAATTTCTTTTAGATTTTATAGACTAAACGATTAAGCAATTAATTGTAAAAATAATCAGCAGATTAATCAATGATGATAATAATCCTGAGTCGCAGCCGTACTGCCAAGGTGGCATCAATACCTGACCAAATTGTGCTGTTTGTCAGAAGTCACAAAAATGTGAGTGAGAGAGAAATTTAAAAAAAAAAAAAAAAAAAAAAAAACGAAAACAATGCAAAGTTTTTACAAACGGAAGAAAAGGTATCCGACTTATCATGATTCTGATGAAAGTAGCCTTAAAAAATCTGGGAAATCCTAAAGATAACATGAGGGACGCAACTAATGATTATTCTCACTGCTGATTAATCAGCAGATTATTTTCTCAATTAATCAATAGTTGGTTTGGGATATCAGAAAAGAGTGAAAAATGCCCATCAAAAATGTTCACATCTTCAAATTGCTTGTTTTGTCTCACAAGCAGTCCGACACCAAAGATATTCAATCTACTATCATAGACGACTACCAGGGAATTATTGGCACTTCTGCTTTAAAAAAACGACTTAACTAATTCATTATCAAAATGGATAAACCATTTAATTTTCTTTTGATTGACTAATTGATTAATCAACAAATTCTTTCAGCCGTACAAAATATAATATTATAAAAAGAAAAGTGTAGACCTGCTCTGTATGAAAAGTGTCCCGAGATAACTTCTGTTGTGATTTGGTCCTATATAAATAAAACTAAAGCAAACTGAAAATTCTGTTTGCGAGACAGTGACTTTAGATTTGCATGTTGTGTTGTGGAGCTCAAAGTATTTGCTGAGGGTGTTAGAAGTGATGAGGAAAAGCCAAAACGCACAAAGAAGACATGCAGCAGGTAAACCCACTCTCATCTGTATCATTTTATATTGGAAACCAGGTGAGTTGGTCGTGTCCTTATTTGAGTAGAAACATACTTAAAGTTAATCAAATTGTCCTGCAGCTTTGACAGATATGACCACCAGGAAAGATACAGCAGAGAGCAGATAAGACATCAGGCTTAGCTCAAACTATGGCGAGTACAAGTTCAGTTACCTTCAGGTGTGTTTTGACTCACTGTAAACACAAAGACAAAATGTCGAGCTTTATTGGACAGTTCCAAGAGCCTGTCATCCAACAAACAATCAACTTGTGAATCGATATGACTTTTGCTTACAATCTGTGGTTCGCTTGTAATTGTCAGGGCAGGCCTCCACAAAGCCTGAACAAAAACACAGCAAAGTCAACTTTTCCACTCTGGTTAAGAGAGAAAGGAGAAGTGTAGATCTGATCCTGGTGTTAAACAAAGGGTCAGGAGCCAGAGGAACAAGAGCAGGCTTCTGTCGAGTCTCTACATGACATGAGCAGCAAAGTAATGAGTCTGAATCCCAGGGTGAGACACCCGGGTGAAAAAGTTGAGGAGCCCCTCTGCTGAGGTCAACTACTAGCCATTTTTGGTTTAAAGTGAACGCCAGTGTTTGGGTCAAAAGCTTCAAGGAGGAAGAGTGGAGGTCAAAAGTAGCATTTCATCTTAGGTTTTCTTTAAAAAGGTTCAAACATAATTACGCATGCAAAACGGCCTTCGTGTGTATCACATCACACACGTCTCCACTGGTGCTAAAGAGTGAATGAACTCTGTGTTGTGTTAACTTTTTTTTTTTTTTTACTAGACAGACATAACAAGGTACTACCTCCCTTTTTTCTTAAAATACACTCATTGGCTAAGTCTACATGTTGAAGTGTCATTGATGTGTGAGTGTGTGTGTGAATGGTTTGACCAGGCGGCACCTTGCGTGGTAGCCTCTGCCACCAGTGTGTGAATAGGTGAATGCTGGCTTGTGTTGTAAAGAAAGAAGAGGAGAAATAAAAGGGCAATATCAATGCAGTCCATTCATCTTCCACTGCTCTGCCATAATTTTACTTTTATGATGTCGATAATGGGTTTTTTGACAGTCATGTGTTCATTAAATAATATATAATATAATATCTTTTAATATAAGTTATATGCTCACTGCTGTCATAGTTAATGGTGGTGATGTACTGGACTGCATTATATTCAGAGGTGTTTCTAATATTCTGCTACCTTCATGTGTGTAAATAGGGAGGACAAAAAAAAATAACTCACAATAAAATTCCTTTAACTATGACCCAGTATTTCTGTCTATGTCACCAAATACCTAGATTGGACAAACATTAGATTGGGCAGGTGTACGTAATTAAGTGGCCAATGAGTGTGTATTCTTATGATCTTATAGCTTCTATAATTTGATGCATATGTCAGTGTGTACTGTATAGAAACAATTAAGAGGTCCTAAAAATAAATAAAACTATATTTTTTCTTTTGGCCCTGCATCTGTTCATACCCCATTCAGAAAGCTGTTGGTGCTCAGTCTATCTAGACAGAGAAGATTTTTGCATTTAGACAACTGAGGCATTTCATTTTAAACCATATGTGCGTGAACAACCATCACTGTAAACAATGTAAACACCGCAGTGCGAGTGTTGACATTGGAAGGTGCAGCACCACCACAGTGGGCGGGTCAAACAAAGGACGTTCACACAGGAGACTGTGGTTCGAATCCCGTTTGAAACCAATAATCAATGTTAATTGTTTTAAGGAAGTAGTGATTTTAACTCAAACCATTTTTTCCTAAACCTCCTAAAAGTACATCAAGCATGCAAACTAACCATCCCTGTTGTTAACCTGGCACCTTCATCCTACACGGATGACACACACACATATACTTTGAATTGGCCTTAAATATAGCAACACATGCAGAGAGGAAAGTTCCTGCTTCACATACTTTCTTTGTTTCTGACCAACACATGCGTTCATGCTCGTGCACACGGAACATACGGAGGTGGAACAAAGAAACATCCACAGTTTTTCTGGCACACACCTGAGCACACACTGACACACACTCTCATACACATGCACACACATTGACACACACACGCACAAACATTCCAGTTTTTTTTGTTCGTCATATTTAGTTACATATTGTATGCTCTATTCTTATTATCCCTTAAAGGAATGCTTTTGAACAAACATGCTGGTCTTTTTAATGTTGTACAAGACTGAATGCTGCCATCCTCTATTCAGAACTGCAAAACCTTTCAACCTTTACTAGCTATTGATAGGGTAATTTTTGTTGTAGCTATTAAGTTAATTATCAAACAGAGTTCCAAATTCATAGTTTAGTATATTTTATGAGACTAAATTAATCAACTGGCTTTCAATTGTCCCTTTATGAAAGGTGGAGCCCCAAGGTGAATTTAATTCAAGTTCAATTCTATCATTTATTATAAGTGACATGACTACACTGCTGCAGTGGCTTTGGACAGTACATCATAGTATCTGTGCAAATACACTCCAGTGCATGCAGAGCTGTTAACACCTGCAGACTGACAGCTGATCCAGCTGTCGCCTCCTCATCACAAACTAACGTCACGTCAGATGACGACTCAGAGGAAAATGCTGCCTTGATTCGTCTCTCTCTTCCCTGCGTCTGATGTGGGAGGGACTAAGATGTGAGGATGAGACGCTATAATTAGACTGCCACGTAGTTCATTTTTTTACTTTGATTGTATTTCACAGAGGTAGAAAAATATAAGACGCACAAAAACAAAAGAAATTACATCAAAACAATGACATTATGTATTTATAATATTTAACAGAAGTACGATAAGCTGTTTGAGTTAAAACATTGAGATTTATTTTCAACTAATTGAGTACTTGAAGATGTTGGCCAGAACAGAGCTCATTTTCCTTTAAATGAAATCTCAAAAAGAAGTTTAGATTAGCATCTGCGGTGGACTGCAAGCCATTCCTTTTGATGACTACTTTAAATAGACTTTAATCTGCTGCTGGACACGTGAGCGCTGGAGATCAGAAGCTCTGAAAACATCAGCCTGGATCCTGCTGGGTCATAGAGGACCTGACCAGGGCTTACTGAGCATACTTTCCCCTACAGGGCTGAACAGTAAGGGAGAAGGCTTATTACTTCTTCAGGTTACTGCCAGAGCAGTGGATTTACATCCGGACCCTGCTGGGTTTTATTCTTGGTGTTGGCTTGCACCTGGGACACAAGGTGTAAAAGAATGCAACTAAGTGACATTGACTACTTGGTGGGGGTAAGAAACAGGCAATACATTGGTTCAGAGGTCCAGGACTAAGAACCACTAAACTGGAGGAACAAATCAAGCCAGCCAAGGTTAATATTTTAGGCCAGTTTCAACAAGGCCCTAAAAAAGTCCAAAAAGTCTATCAAGGGCTCATCTGACCTGATTTCCTTTGCAGGGCCAACACCAGGAGTTTTCATTGTTTATGTGTTATTTAGAGGTGCCATTAGTAGTGTTTTCCATTTAAATACACAGAAAATATAGTGAAATTCATTCAAAACTGTGTGTGCAACGTCTGAAATGATGAAGGACACGGGTGTAACTAGGCCACTCGCACCAGAATGAGTAACAACAGAATCCCTGCTCGCCAAGTAGGCCACATTTGCATGATGCCACAAACTTCACCTGACACAAAACGCAAGCTGAAGCAAAGAGCGTATCACAGAACAAACGGCATTCTGCACACCTTTGTGTTCACTCAGGACTTCCAACAAACACTTCTAACTGCAGATCAGAGAACCGAGGTGCATGCCACGACTTGTTACTCCATTGATTCTTATCTGTCTCAAGCAACACTGTGAGAATTTTCTGTACACAAGGAAGAAAGTGCACTTATTCTATATATTTATCCATTAAAATTGTATATATTTTTTCTGCCTTGCAGCCATAATGATCCAAATACCCCACAGATCAATGACATTTATCTGATGACCATTCAGCAAATGTGATCTCACACAGCCAAATTCATATGGCTCCTTTCACTCAGTCCTGTATAAACTCTCATAGCACATAGAACTGGACCAACATACTAAAGGCTGCTTTATTATGTTAAATATGGTTGTTTTTGATCAGGTCCCAGCACAGTTTTTATATCTGTATTATTTCACACTCTTCCTCCATGTGGTGTGTGTGTATTTCACAGTCACACTACATGTTCACACCACAGAGACCCACAGAAAACCAGATGTCCTGTATAGGCAGGATAAAAGTTTTCTGTACTCATGCTGATAGAGTGACTGAGTGACTGAGTGACTTGCTTTAAGGAATCCAAACGTGTATTTGTGCAAACACTTAATAATAATAGCTTAATTGATGGGAAATACGTCGGCTTGAAATAAAGCGTGATCATCCACATTTTGACTATTTTGTGCTATCTGAGTCTACCAGCAAAAGAGGAACTAATTTGGAAGCAGGATGCACTGATCCTTTAACAGACACATGTGGCATCATGTGGGTGTTAGATGTACAACATATCCGCATCACCTCTGAACCTTGGTGTTCATAATCTTGTTCATGTTTACATGTCAATCAGCCCGTCACCTTAGATGACGCAATAAGAAAACAATGCAAAGGGTTTTAATACATAAAAATAATTTCCTCTTTCTCATCTCACTCCATGTTCACTTGCTTTGCCTCATCAAACAGAAAAACAACCAGCAGCAGACACAGTTATGGGTAACCTAGAAGCTAAAATTAGCCACGAAGCTAACTCAGGCTCAGTAATGACCCAAGCAGCCGCCATCCATCTCCACAACAGAGCAACTGCAGGCCACACACACACACACGCACAGACACACACACAACACATTGGCATCACGTCATGGATGAATGTGCTTACATGACTGACTACACAAGCACACACAGACAGACACAAGAATTTCTCCCACACTGACACCGAATGGCTCAATGTGCTTACATGACTGACTACATACACATACATGACTGACAACAGCCCTAAATACACACACACCTACACACACACACTCTGACACAGAGACAGATTCACATGCTTCACAGCTCAATGTGCTTACATGGATGACTCCATGCATAAACTAGAATTACCGCCTCGTGGTTGTACGCCTCCTCCAACTAGTCAGGTTGCAGCTTGCATCCAAGTCCTTCCAGACTCATAATATATGTAGTGAAGACTTTGAAGGAGTTTAATAAAAGGTATATTAACATGTACTGTATGATTACAGTGACAAACATACTGTCTTCACTTAGAGATTATTTTTACAGAGGAGTAGAGAGGACTGATAGAGAGCTTCATCACATGGTGCAACAACAATCACCTGAAGATCAATATTGGCAAAATCAATGAGCTTGTGGTCGACTACAATGCTTCAAATAAGGATGTTGCGGCATAGAAGCTACAAATTCTAAATCGTGGATGCTTCACACACATGTTCAACCTTGCAGCAGAGAAGATCAATACAATCGGCACCATTTCAGGTGGACACCAACGATTTGTGTCACCAATTCAGTATCCAACCAAATGTGAAATATGGTCACGATCTCCCCTTCTGTCCCTGAGTTATGGTGTTGAATAATGGCCAAAAAGTTTTTTTTCGCAGAACATTACGATGTCACAGCATTGTTTGACCTTTGACCTTTTGGATATAAAATGTCATCATTCATCATTTTACCCTATTAGATATTTGCGTGAAATTTTGTCATAATTAGTGGATTAATTCATGAGTTATGACCAGATGTGTTTTGTGAGGTCACAGTGTTCATCCTCAAGTCCGAGGGGACGTTTGAGCCAGATGAAATTGCCTCTAGGCATTCCTGAGATGTCACGTTCACAAGAATGCGAGGTCACGGTCACCTTGACCTTTGACCACCAACATGTAATCAGTTAATTCTTGCAACAAGCAGTTTTAGTGGACGTACACTGACAAAGCGCAGACGGATTAGACTGCAGCCCACTTTGCAGCTGCAGTGCCCTCACTCAATACTGGACCAATACTGGACTGTCATCAATTACAACAGCTGTACATCCAGTAAATTACATTAACACATTACCCCTCTCAAGTAAGTTTGAAGAGATCAGAGCGCCAGTCATTCAGATGTTCAGCTCGTTGTTCCAAAGCACCTTTTGCAAATATGCTTTTGCATTTCCTTCTGCATCCACCTCATAGGCAAAATATTGTCCAGCAGAACTCCACTATTTTCTTTTTCGACTAACTATGACTTGCTTCTTGTGACAGTGACAGCCACTCTTGTAGTGATGTTTGCTTGTGCCTCTGCCTCCAGTCACATGTGGGGGTTCATCACTGGAGAGAAACAGCCACAGGTGGAGAACCAGTAGATTTTCTTCCCATTTTAAACACGTGGTTCATCAATGCTTTTGACAACCTTAGTACATACAGACAGACATGCAGACAGACAACCTGACAACATAATGCCTCTGGCCACGTCTGTCGCCAGCACGGAGGCATAAAAACACAAACACACACTGTCTGTCTCACCTTCAAGCAAACACACACTAACACAATCTCTCTCTTCACACAAAACATCTCAGACACACACAGGAGCACACACACACACACACACATACACACTCTCAGCCTCCAGTGACGTGCTGCAGTGTAGCACGCTCTGCCAGCCCAGCAAAGCCAAACGAACACAGCTGAGGGAGGCTGCCTGCATCCACACCGCCTGTGAATCAATAATACTGCCACACACACACACACACACACACACACACACACACACACACACACAGTGTATGTCTCTCTGTCACGAATGTAGACCGTGAACACTGCAGTCCCATCAATGCTGCTGCTTCCTTTCACGGCTACAACAGCAGGCAGGATTAGAGAACATGGCTAACACTTACGCTAAGCTAACAGCCCTTTCACCACCGTTTGTGGTGAAACACATGTGCAACCTTGGTACATGACCCTGCTCCCAACCTGGGCTTCACACAGGTCTAACACTGCTCAGCGAGAAAGGATCCATGCACAACACATTATTTGATGATATTCTTTGAGGCTTGTAGGCTAATTTTGTCTTTATTCAAAAGTTTATTTTTTTAAAAAAAAAGCAAGGTCAGAAAAATAACACAGACTAAGACAAATAGATTATATAATGTGGATCAGTCACATTTAGCCAATAACACGTCTGTTTAATAAGCTTATTGGCTCTGATAATGACTCAGTGTATTAAATGGGCGCATCAGTAATTGTGACAATCCTGTTTAGCAGAGACATGCACAGAATACAAATGGAGACCAAGAACTGTGACATACAAAGAGTACGGCCAAATCCATAACACACATATGAGCTAATTATAGCTATTGTGCTATAGCCATAAATTGAGTCATGTCAGCCTTTGGTGTTGATAGGCTATTACTCGTGATGTGTAACCAATCAGAGCACAGCAATGAGCCAGACTACAGTTACCTGTCAATCACCTGGGTATTCCTGCACTAATCATTTGCACTGTGCTGATCTGATAGGCATACTTAGTGTACATATAAATATATAGAACAAATATCTTTAGTAATATTTTTACATTTATTTTAAAAAAAAATGTTGCAGTGTTCTCAGTGTTCTCACTCAGCCTTTTGGGTTTTTTATTTAGTCTACATTTTTTCTATTTTAAGTAATTTTTTTTCTTCTCTGAACATATACATATATTTCTAGAGGCAAAATCACAATTCTTTTTTTGTGTACATTTTAAGTATTTTTTTCACATCTTGGCAACTTAACAACTGATTCATGCCAATAAAGTCCCTTTGAATTGAACTGACGACAGAGTAGTGACTACAGACAGAGCGAGGCGGCTACATCAGACCCAGAGCCGTGCATTTTTTAATTATTATAACCATAACCTTCTGTTTTTGCTGATCCAAAAAAATGATCCGAAAACATATGCAATACTAAACTAAAAGACAAGAGCTGCATGGAGACTCCACCAAAAGGCTTGAGAAAAGGAATTCCAGCTCAGAGGAGACCCACATTCTTCTGTTCCCAATAAAAAAAAAAGTAAAGAGAGGAGGAAGAGGAGGAGGAGGAGGGAAAAAAGAGCGCTGCAGACGGACGTTTCAGCTGTTCGGGCAAGTACGGAAAGATGATCAAAGCAACTGAATCTAGGCCTCAGACAGAAAAGAATTCAGCCTTTTCTCTGCTTTACCTTGAAGTGCAGACAACCCAGTTTCACACTGCACTTGCTGATTCATGAATTGTGGTGGGAAAAAAACAGTGGAGGGAAAAAAAAAAATCATGATCATCATTCAGTGTACAGAACAGTCACCTTTATATGCATTCATCACAGCAGTCTAGTGTGAATGCTGCCACCACAGACAGAGATCATTATGGCTTTATTGTTTACTAAGTGTTGATTAAGTGAATTAGTCAATCAACACATAATGAATTGTGAACAATTTTGATAATTAATTAAATGTTAAAGTCATTTATCAAGGAACATGCCAAGAAAATGCCAAGTTCCAGCTTCTAAAATGTGCTGCTTTACTCTGTTTTATATGATTGTAATATAAATGTCTTTTGATTTGATAGTTGGACAGATGAGACAAGACATTTGAAAAAGTCACTGTGGTTTCTGAGAAATGTTTCACTAATTTCTGAAATTTTATGGACTATTCATCGATTAATCGTAGACAAAATAGATAGATTGATCAATAATCAGGTAACTGCTGTAGCTCTATAATTCATGTAAAAAGAAAACATGTGCTAAACATCAATAACATTTTTGAGCATTTACAAAGAAAAAAGGTAGAAAAAGCTGCATTCAGAGCACGCGTATAAAAACTGCACAGACAATATTCAGCATTATTTCCACAATGCATTTTATTCAAAACTGTACGGCATGACACACTCGGCACAAAATACTGCTACGTTTCTGTCAACCATGTCAATCACAGCACAGAAAATCTCACAAACACTAACAGAAGTCAAACAAACCTATCAACTATTGGAACAGACAAAAGAGACAAACACAGACTCCTCCAGGAAGACATGAACACACCAACAGAGGGTTCTTATTTGTCCAGAGTGGTTATCAAAAACAGCAATGCAACAGACACAACAGTTTTTCACATCGGACTAAAAACATAAATGAGACACTGTGACCGTCTCTCCTGCTGCTCCTTGAGAACACCTGTAGGATCATCAACTCTGTTTGAAAAGACATTCCTATGATCTCCAGTCGAACAACGTCGCACCACAGTAATGCTTTGTTTGAATATGTTAACGTCATCTTCCGTTTGTCGTCCTTCTTTCAACATGGCAGCGCAGCATTTCTCTAAATATTTCCATCATCAGACATCAGTTCCTCTACACATCCCTCTGCCCTGATGATGTTATCTCTCTGTTGATTCAAGATGTGGCAGGCAGATAACCAGATAACTTGATGGCCACTTGAAATGTAGATGAGATACCAGACACACTCCATCACTGCGTCACTGAAAATCTCATCACCTCCTCTTCTTTACACAAGCTGATACAAGGCAAGCAGCACCCTCCTATTCAGCCATCCTTCCATTTGTGCTGATTCTGCCTCTGACATGCTAACATCATCTTAAACATCATGTATCGATGTAGCACTGAGGGCCTATAATTGTTTAAACCGTGTCTGCAACAAAACTTTCCCCGCTGGGATAATACAGCTCATGTGATTGAGGAAATGATCGATACAACCAGGATTATAGTGAAGTACAAGCTCATAAAAACTCACTTTACCTGATATATTATTGACTTAGGAGCTCATCCTTTTCAAGCCCCCATCAATTATTCCACACAGGTCAAATAAATATACTAAATAAAAATGCAACACCTACAATAGGGGTCAAGTGTGGAAATGTGTGTGTATCTAATTCAAGAGGATCAGATGACTTTAAACTACTTTTAGCAATCAGAATTATCAACATGATATTTCATGGCAATCCATCCAATACTTGAGATATTTCAGTCTGGACCAAAGTGGACGAGCGACCAACACACCAACATCCACAGAGCCGTGCCGTAATGAAAGCGTACCAACATCAACGGATCCACTTTGTTTGCTGTATCTGAGAAAAACATCAAATTTAACATTAAAGTCTTTTCCAGTCATCCAAAACGAGGCAGATGGAGTCTTAAAACAGGATGAAGTCTTTTCAGGGAGTGTTTATACAGTCAGCAAAGTCTCAACCATGAAAATAGTCAAAAAAATATGAGTTTGCATCTTGTTTCATTTATTTGTCTTAAAGTTTGAGGTTGTCAAAAGCAGCTTGCGTTTTCTTTTTGTATATGTTTTCCTTAGTAATCATTCTGGTTATCATTGTGCTTGTGTGATTGAAGCACTTAGACAATAAATACATTTGTAATAAAGAAAGTTTCAAAATAAAATCACAAATGGTTCTTTTTGGCAGGTGTGACAGAATCCTATGCAATTACATGTATTTGTCAAGAAACTTCACTATTGCTGCAGTTTGAAATTCAGGTTGGTCTCTATACGCTCTTGATCTGAGCTGAGGACCAGCTTTCTGCTCAGAGTTAGGAAGCTTATCAGGTAACCCGACTCATCATGCTACTTTGAGTAGGACACTGAACTTTCAACCTTTGCTTAAATTGCTGAGTTTCAATCTGTGTCACAAGTGCAAACCCAGTGACGTCATGCACCAGACCAGCGAGTAAAAAAATCATGTGCTCCATTTGTACAAATGTGCCGTTTGTTAAGAGAGACTGTACATTAGAAAAAACATGTCCTTCGGGAGTTTCTTTGTGGGTTTTATTCTCGTGTGCTAAAGAAATGTAGGTGAACTGCTGTACATTTTAATGTCTTTACAAACCTTCCTCATACTCTTGGTTATATTACTGTTTAAGTTCATATATTGTTTTTTCTTTTACTGGAATCGTGTTGATAAGAAACAGTTGGTGTCCAAGTTTATTTCTTGCGAGGTGTTCATGAGCAAATACAACAACAGGAAATGTAAATGATTTTGAGAGACTGATAAAAAAAAAAAAAAAAAACAACCTAATACTCGAGTGGGTAAAAGCATCAAATAATGATGATGAGGAGTGAATGATCATGTTTTCCTGTCATGACAGTGCTGGCCCCCTGTCACTGCAGTATGGAGGCCTCGTGCTCAGCTGAGAGACTGCTGTGTCACCTCGCACTTACAAAAACTCTGACTCATCACTCTGCTCTGCCTGACTCATAAATATTACAAACAGCAAGCCATCATCGAAATGCAACAAGGAATACTAAAATACCTCCAACAGAAAAAAACATGAGCACGACGGTTTGAGGATGCTTGGAAATGTAACAGAGGCTTTTCAGGTGACTTAATGCACCCTCTGTTGGCTGGAAGGAAGGAACAAAGCTCCGGGGCAGCAGAGACTGAGGAGGCATGATTGAATATCTTCACACAGCTTCTTATCACAAGACTTTCTGTACTGTTACTGAGATTCATTTTCTGTTGATAACGTAAACTATAGTTTACTCTAGAGTGAGCAGTAGGTTTAGATTTTGGATAAATTATTTAGCATCTTCTCTGAGAGGTGTATTGTCACACCGTGTAATTTACAGTTCAAAGGCAAAGATTGCAATGCGGGACTTTTAGCAAAATCTGCACATACGCTATGGACAAAACATTTTATCTATGGTGTGAATTTCCAAGCGTAATCAAATAAAAAAAAAGAAAGGGTGAGAAGTAAACGCTGCACTCGTTAGCAAATAGGGAGACACACAGACACATCCAGACTTTTGTTAGGAGTGAAAACAAGAATGTTTTCTCTGCTGCCGGAAGCTACATCTGAAAACAAGTAACCAGATTATGCAATTTAACTTTAGCATTAGCATTACAGAACGGAGCTAAAACCACAGTAAGAAACGTCACACAGCAGCTAATTACAGTCCTTCAAACAGAAGCTACTTGATGTGGGGATCTCTCTCTCTTTCTTTCTAGATCTAAAACCACAACACAGCCCTCTATGAGACCTCTCTTTTCCTAACACAGGTTAAGATTGCTGTTATATAGCGTGGATATTTTTAAGTGAGTGTTGTCTCCACAGATGTAACAGATCTAACAGATGGCCAAGAGTATGTAGCACTTCAGTACTATGAAGTACCACAATTTTAAGGTGGAGTTACAGTGGTTTCAGACCCAATACACAAGAGCAAAGTAGTTTGGGTGAAGAAAGAGTGGCACATATTCCGACAAAGACGGACTACATCTGAATGTAAACAATGACAATCTCATTTTAAGCCTGTGTCCACATCCGGGCTGATATTTTCTGCCATGCATCTCATTAGAATCAGGGTGAAGTTCAGAACTTTGTGAAAGCACAAACTTTTCCTCCGCTTTTCTGTACATTAAAATTCCAGCTGCAAAAACGGCCACCTCCTGTCAATGCCAATGATAGTGCAGCCGCTCTGTCCATGAAAAATACTGGCTTGATAGCATTTGTCTTGCCAGTGTCCTAAATTACAGGAGCTTCCATTCATGCATGGGAACAGCAACATTTACTCCGGGATCTGCGGGATCTGGGGTTAAGCTCTGTTACAGTATTAAAAGGCTCATGAATATGTCCAAAAATTTTACACACTAAACACACTCGAGATTGAAGCTTAAGGATCTTGTTTTATTTAGTATCAAAGCTGCTGTGTGTATGAAGGTTTTTATAAATGACCTACTTTTCTAATGTGCGCATGCGTGTGTGTGGGTACAATACAAACCTGCTGCTTGTCCTTCTTGTGTATTTTCATCTTCTATCCCTTCACTGCATCTGTTAACATAAAGGACATCACTCGTATTACTTCAAGAAATGCAGACAAAACACCTGAAAACTTCATAAGCAATACACCTGTGAGTCAAGCTTTTAAAGCTGAAGGCTAAAAAGAAGGTGAAGGTGAATCCACCAATTCAAATACACTGGACCTACTTCATACTGCACAAAGCCATTTCAACATGATAATTACCACGTAGGAAATCCCTAAAAGAATTATACTTACATTTTCCTGAAAGTCATAATGAGCATACAACATTAGTATTTATTCTACACAGCTGATCTTTGTAACCCGTATAAGGAGACTGTTTGCTCAGCCAAATGTTTTCCATCAATAGCCTAACCTTGTACACATTCCAGTTACACACATTCACTCCAGGAAACATCCAAGAACAACTACAAGCATCTGCTGTTGGTCACTGAGACGCTTTAAACATGTTTTGTGGTAGAAGGACACTTAACAACTGTACAGACATGAAGGCAGAAAATAGATAAGATGAAAGTAAAGATGATAGCTGTTATGTACAATTTTGCCGACTGAAAGAGGAGGTAGATTTGAAGTGAAGTGTATTTTCCATTGTTTCAGTGTTGATGCAGAACTTTTAAGGTGTGTTCAGACAGACAGCAGGTTAACAATGTGTCTATTTAAGCAAAAAGCTGCATGACTCCACTTCAAGAATGCACAGAGACAAGAGGAAAAACAAGACGCTCCAGAGGAAAACAACAGATAAAGGAGGTCAAAACTTCAGTGACACTTGCAGTATTAAGAATAACTTTATTGTTGTGTTCAGTACAAGCCGATACTCATTGGTCTGACAATAAAGTTTCGAATACTACAAGAAGTTTTAACCCCTTCAGACTTTTTCCCTTCTCCATGCACCTCAGAAGCAGGTGAAGTTGTCCCAGAAACTCCTGCTCTGCTTTCACGGAAAAACAACAGCCAGAGTATCTTCATTTTGAAAACAGAAAGTCAAACACATACACGCACCTGTAGAAAATGATAGGAAATGACTCGTGCGGAGGGAAACCCATTTGACACAGAAGATGCATTTTCAAATGTATCAGCCTTGGTGGTGACAGGGTCCAATCATTTCACTAAAACCACCAGTGTAAAGCTGAGTGAACTCTTGTTTTACACTTAATTCTGCACTAATTAGCGTTTAGAAAGTCTAACAGACAGAAAAGCACCTGCACTAAGACTCCGCAAGTGTATTTATGCTCAACAAAGTACAGACCACTGATGTTTTATCAGTATGGTCCTTATCAGCCTGTTTCTGATTCCCATCCTGAAATGGGAAACAAAGAAGGGAGGGTGGTCTATTAACATCTTTCTATCAACAGCAATATGACAACCAGATCCGCAAACAACAAAAGCAAGAATACACATCACCAGCACAGATGTCAGCATGCTGGAAACTTTGAACGATAAATAAATAAAGAATTCACACACGCAGACCCTGCTGTTGGTGACGATGGCGGAGAGAACTAAACACATGTCGATGCTGACAGTGCACGTTGCTGCAAGTGTTTTGCATGTGAGGGCAGGAACACGCAATCTTTCCAAATATCCATCAAAAGTGCATCACATACAGGCGGAGAAATGTCGTTTTTGGCTGCCGAGCTCGTAGCTCATCTCTCACTGCCCCATCACCTCAGGTATGTTATGCATGCTCGCAGCCTAAAGCACACCACCAACTCTTTTATCTCATTATAGACTGGAATCGTGACTTTTTCGAAAAACAAAGCTGTTGCTACTCAAGAATGGTATTTATATACAGTATATTTATATATGGGAAAATACAGGAATGTTAATTCTGTCCTTAATTTAGTTGTTTTTGTTCTCTTTAAAATAACAACGAGAACAGGTTAGCATCAGTGAAAGTACTACTTAAAATCTTAAGGATACCCATCCCCAGTATCAGGAGTGCTAAGGTAACCTCTGCTGGCTGTGCTGTACGCTGCTGAACTACTACAGTACTCACATCATTTTTTGACTCTGATAATCAAAAAGTACCGTCTGTGTTTCTTAGTGTTTCTAGTGTATTTTACCCCAGGACAGACCAAGAAGGAATTATTACACTAAACACTAATACAGGACATAAGTGGGATAAATGTGTGATTCTACAAAGGCAACCACTTTAGCTTTCGCTGAGGTTTTAGTGGCGACGTCGCTGCTGGGGTTGGTTTCAGGCTACGATGACACAGCACAGAAACAGAATAATTTCAGAATAACCTGAACAGAACATTCTCACACAGCTCTGCACTGCATCCGAAGCCCTTTTTGAAACCCAGGTACAGTAGGAGAATTGCCAGTGGAGCTGGTTTCATGCAGGGATATTGAGGTGGACGGGACCAAAGCCAATAGAATTCATTCAACTTCATGCCTCTCAAAAACTCTCATTCAAAACGTCCACGAGTACAACACGTCAAACTCTTGTGTGTGGTGCTCTGCTGAATTCAACTATTTCTATCTCCATTATCAAAATGTATGGATGATTATTTTAAGTTTCTCTGTCTGTGTATTAATGAGTTCCCATCATCTGATGACAAAAGAAAATGGTTTTTGCTTTAAGGGTGAGTCAACCAGCAGCCTCTGCCCACTTCAGTGATTATTTTCAGTTCTATGAAAGCACTGTTCTCAGTTTAGCCTTGTTTAAGTTATAAATATCACATTTATTCGAAAAGGACATGTTTTGGAGGGGATCTGTAACTGTGATTGCTAAAATTAATGACGGGCAAAACTAAGACAGGGACAGATTTGAGAAAAATATCTGGATTCAAACCGGCCATGTTCTACATTATGCACCTTACTCCTCTGAAACGTTAGCCCACAACGATCTGCACTGCAGACTTCAGGGTTTCCCATGAGGACAACAGGGCACTGATGTAAGATGTAGCAAACAAGCTACCACAAAGCTTTAATGACCAGCCGTTCCAGCATAACATGCATGCAAATTAAATTCCAATACGCTGTCAGTGTTACCACCTTACCTCAACTCCCCCTGAGAACCGATGGAGAGACCGAGTACTTGTCTGTCAATCTGTATGTTTGTGCATTTACGCATACCAACATCCATTTTCCTCAGTGTATACGTTTCCCTGCACCAGAAAAATCCTGAGTGAGTCATTCTTTAGTCCGTGTCAATCAGTTTGATCTGCCCGTTGCAATGCCATGAAAATCAAAAATACTTTTTCATCATCAGTGAAAACACTAACCCACCATCCATGAGACGTTCCAAATCATCGAGTATTCAGCAGAAAAAATATATGGGAAATGACAAGTACTTCATCATGCTATATAGATACATTTTGTTTTGATAAAGCTGTTTTCATTTTAAAAGCTAAAGGCTTAAGTTTCATTCAACTTGAACAAGTGTCATCATTTCCTGTATATTTTCTGCAGCTAATTGCTTTCTGAGAATTATATGTGTTTTAAATCGTTTCAATTTGGAGCCATTTTTCAGAAGAACTCAAAAGTGTCTTCGTCCCTATTTTTGACGCGTTTCTTTCCATCTCCTGCAGCTCAGCTAGGACAAATGAACTGTATTATCATAAACTGCACTTAACGATGCTGAAGGACGTCAACAATAACACAGTCATCGGCCGTGTGCGACAGAGAAGCAGGAACGTTACAGTATGGTTAGCAATAAACATTTTACAGTTACATGTGTCAGGTTCCCGTTTCTAGACCAGTAATTTCAACAGCTACACTCACACACCTGTCTCCACTGGCACCACCTGCACACCTCACAGCTACAGACACGACACAGTAGCTGCCATTCAACTCACACACCTTCACACACACAATAGAAATTAGCCAATATACAACTGAGTTTGGTTAAAAGGAACTTTGTGATTTGAGACAGTCTGTAAAAGGCGCCAAACACACGTGTGAGTTAAAGGGAGTAAATCTTTTTACCGCCCTCAGGGAGAAATCTAATCTTTTTATTTACTTGTACAGGTAGTAAAGTTTTCTTCCAGTACAAAACTACGAAACAACCTCACTGTCTCTGCAATACTGACACTGCAGAGACTCATTAGGTTGTCCGATGTCTCAGAATATATGGTGGGACTCTCAGAAGCAGGTCAGACAGTAAGGACAGGAACTGGTTCCACAAGGCTACCCAACCATTAAAACTTCTTATAAGCACTCACCTCTCTGCCTTAGAGGTGAACACCACTAAGGTCACATTAGTCCAAAGCATATTGAAAGTGTTTCTCTACACCAAAAGGCTTCAGTTCAGACTGAACATGCTTTTCATTAACGCTGCACGTCAGCAGCTGAACCGGGCTGTCAATAGGTGTCACATGCAGGGCTGCAACTAAATATTATTTTCACCATCAATAAATCTCCTGCTAATTTTCTCAATTGCTTGGTTTATAAAATGTCATAAAACAGTGTGAAAGGGAAGTTAGCATTACCTAAAGCCCAAGGTGACGTCTTTAGAAGTGTTATTCAGTTCACCATCACATAAACAAACCAAACAAAGAAGAGCACCACATTTTCTCAAATCTGAGAAGCTGGAACGAGCAAATGTTTGTATTAAAACTTAAAAAAAATACTTTGATTAGCAACTATTTTGGTAAATGGTTACTTAATTCTTTTTGTTAATCACTTCATTATTTCAGCTGTAGTCACATTGTTTTTCATATGTGAAAAAAACAAAACCTCAAAATTACAGCAAATCGACACCGTTTTCTAGAATTACTCTTATAATGAAGATGAATCACATGCACTGGCAGTGGTGTTGATATGGACTACAATACATTAAAAGGTGTTTTTGTAATGTAGTTCAACACCACTGCAAACTACAACCTTAATAATCAGCAAAAACTGAAATTAATACCTCTCCAGCTGTTGTATTGCATTAGATATTACAAGTGAACCAGAAAAAGTTGCCACTGAGTATAAATCTATATTTCTTTCAAAACCACATTTCATGAATATTAATGCAAAAATGTGCTAAAAACGATTTTGCTTATTAAAGCTACTAATTGATGATTGATATTTTCCTCATTTCTCCACCCTAACCAGCACATACATCACTGCTGTGGCATAGTTTTTGCACAATTAAATAACATTGTAATTGCACCGAGTCAGTGTAAAATTCACATAACAGCTGAATGATTCACAATTCAGCATTTTCCCTTTCTCTTCCATGTGACACAGATCTGGTGTTTTCTAATCAGTGACAAAATCTCGTCACATGTTTTCCCAGTTCCTTTCTGAACCACAAGGATGGGACGTACAAAAATCCCAAGACCTGTGACCTACACGCATTTGACACTGAATACTGGTATCTGCCTGCATCGGTTCCCTCTGACCACAAGAATGGTCAGGTACAAAGACATCTATGACAACTCTTTCTATTATAACTAACTTTTTGTTCATCCACTGTATTTTTGCAGTAACCAAACACATCTGGTAAATGCTGCTTTCCTTGCGTGCTGCAAAAGGCTTCTGACAAACCTTCTTCAACATAAACTGGAACACTGTGCACTTTTAGGTCTTCCATTGGAAAACCTCAGGGCACTGATATTGTAGTCTAACAGCACAGGCAGTGCAACACAGCAGCAGTACAACAGAGACAACTAAAATAATTTTGACAATTCACCCTCTGCATTATGTTATAGCATGAGGTGTCTCAGACTGGGGGTGGAACAAATCCAATTCCAGACATTTCTTTCTGAGGAAGACAAGAGTAAGCGTTGCCTATTACTTTACCACATCTTCCAAATATCTATAGACACTATGAAACAATTTTAGTTGCAATCCCTAGTTGATTATCACATTTAAAAAGCAAAAGTCAAATCTCATGGCTTTTGTAGAGAACACTCATTCAACACATCTTGGAGCACAAACTCTTCCAGGAAGGATGACAAGAAAAACAGAAGCGTCTTTGTAGTTTGAGATGGATTATGTGCTTTACGTTGTACCATCAACCAAGTCAGACAGATGTTCATATTCCAGCTGTTTTAACGAGCTCTGCGGGATATGCTGGCAGGGTTTTTCTCTATATCCATATTTACAGCTGGCTGTTAAATTATTTTTTCTCCAATCACTTGAGTCAAGTTTGAAAAAGAAACCTTGTACACACAGTGCTGCTCAAACAAAAAGCAAACAGTCTAAAAGAAAGTGTGTTGGATGATGTGTATGTTGTTAGTTGAAGCTCAACATTTCATGTTTATGTTAACGTCTTTAGATTTTAATCCAGGAAAGAAGGTAGTTTAGAAATTTTACTACTGCTTTTCTGGCAGCGGATCGGTTTTACACAAGTTGCATGTACTTGTGGAAGTTTGGATGACCTTTCAACAAAAGGTCTTTTCCAATGCCAATGCTCCATCATCATCTCCCCACTCGCTACATCATGCATTCATTCTTTTAACTTTTTCATCCCCATCAAATTCTCCACTAGAACGCTGAAGCAGATTTAGATCAGGTGATGTCAACAGCAGGTCAGTAGCTTCACTGTGCTTCATGAAAAGAGCAGGGGCTCCTTATATTTTGTACTCTCTGTACCTGACATTCAGCAGAATAGGCCGTTCGCTACTTAACACATAGATGATAAAACAGTATCTGTGGTACTCTCCTCTGCAGTAGCAGACACAGTCAGGCACTCCCACCACCTGTCTCACTGTGCCATTAAAAGATAACTGCAGCATCTGCACAGAAGTTTAGACCAGACTCATAACTGCCATCTTTAACAGTGTGACACTTAATCCTTAAACCAAACACTGTTCATTCTGTCAATAAAGTGATTTAATTGCAGTGAAGACGACCGTCTGTCTCTGATGACTGTGCCAATTAATTTTCTCACACACACCTGTCCATAAGACCAATACCTCAAACATACAAATACCTGAAAATGGGAAAGTTGTCATTCGGAAGTTCATCAGAAGTTTACTGCCAAGTAGGTTTTCGACTGGAAGGAATTTGGCTCGGTGCTTTTGTGCATAACAATTATAATACTTAACATAACAATACATAAAATACTCAGTAAAAAAATATAAAGAAAGATAACAAGGACCGCAAGTCTAGAAGCATAAATAGAAAGCAGAGGGTGAGGGTTAGATTATTGACGTGACTGGTGATAAAAAAAGAGCACTACTAACATAAAAGCACTGCTCATCAACACAGAATCTAAAGCTAAAACCATCAGATTACCACCAATCCTGACAGACCGTGATCCCTGGGAAATGCAGTGCAAAAACACAACAGCAGCAAATGCACATATTGTGACCAAAACAAGCCAGGATGTCAGATCAGTGAAATGCTTTGGGGTAAGTGGGACACTCCTCATCCTGAGCTCCACTCTGAGAGGCGGGGCCTGTGTGATGTCTGTCATGTGGGAGGATGCGTCATGTGAAGGACAAGAAGTGAAACTGAACAGTGAACCAGTATGAAAACAGGACCAGACAGCATCACTTCATCTCCTGTTGCCATAGAGACACTAAATGACTTTGTGCAATTTGTCAATCAAGCAATCTGTTTGTGTGTATGAACAGTATTTAAAAAAACAAAGTGATACTCAACCACAAATCCTGAATTTGTTGTTTTTCTTCCATCGCTGCTCCATTTATACATTAATGTTAGCTTGTTACCATAGGTTTATCCCTCCTCATCCTTATCCTGACAACCTATAGTCCCTTCACTGTCTAGCATTCCATTTTAGGAAAGCTAATAAAGTTAATACTTCCAAAATGATAACATCATGCAAGTAATATTTAGTGAATAAACTGCCACAGTTGCAAGTACAGACAGTGGGTGCATCTGCATTTTATTAAGTCCGTCTCGAGCGTTGTTGTCTCCTGCACACGTGGCTCAAGCCATTTTTAGGTGTTTTTTTAGGTGTTAGAGATTCTCTCTGTTTCTGTAACTGGACAGTACATGTGATGGAGTACAAAGTAATCAATATTATATTACAGCGTTTGAGCCAGGATTGTCTGGAATGGGGTCAAATAGGCCCATTAGTAAATTTCTATGGCATCACTGCTCCATCCAACGGGGACAATAAACAATAATGTGACAACTGTCTGAGTGCTACAAATAAATATTAAAATGATACGAGACTTTACATTATTATATTGGACATAAGACGTAACAGATTTCCTTTCAATGACGCTGAACAAGTGAGAAATCTTAAGAAATTATAAAATCACAAGGATCAATCAAGAAAGTACAAACATTTGTTTCATACATACATTATATATTGTTCAATAAACTTTTAAAAAAGGAAGACATGAGACCTGCAAAGCACAATAATTCAATATAGGAATTGCGGCACAGTGCATTTATCTATAGAGACAATAAACACAAATATTGAATTACTGCTCAGCCCTGCTGGAATGTCAGCCATTTCCAGCAACAGCAGAGGTTTTAAATAAACCACTTCATTATCTTCAATTTGGATCAGTTTCAATTGAAGGAAATAAAACTCAGGTTTAGGATTTCACTGTGTGCCTTTACTTCACCACCTCTTACCCTCATCTTTACTGTCACTTCACGCTTAAGGTCAGCAATCTAGTGTAGTTTAAATGCCATAAAAATGACCTTTAAAAATGACAAAGAGATGGCCTCATGATTCAAACCCCACCCATCGCACCCCAACATAACAACAGAGCAACCCTCCCCCACCCACTGCACAGTCTGGCATCACATCACATCCCACCTGAGCTTTTTATCCTCTGAAAGAGAAAATACATTTGAATTTAAGCCATTCAGTCAGTGTGTCCACGTAGGTCTTACAACAGGAGACGGAGCAAAACAAACTTCCTCAACAACATTAACAAATGAGCGAGTGACAGTGAGAGCCTTAATGCCCTGACAGGAAATAAACTAAAATACTCCTGCGGCCTTAAAGTAATTGTGTATGACAGAGAAGTGTAAGAAAGGGGAAACAGCGAGGTAAAGGACGTGCGGACTTCCTGTGCTCGTTTAAACTAAACCCAAAAAAGCTAGCAGTTAAATCTAAGTGAGAAAGACAGAGTGTGGAGGCTTTTTTCAAGCTTTGTGCCAAGTTGTTTTATCCCAACACACCTGTCACCCATGAATATTGATGCACGAGCATGGCGTTTTCAGAAATGAAACAACCGTCTGCTGCTCACTCATTTTGCAGCCTTATGTGGCAGAACTCACACACGCATACACACCAGTGCATGTGTACAAGAGGGCCACATCTGAAATCTAAACTCATTCTACAGTGACTAAAGAGCACCAGCCAAACACCCATAGATGCAATAACGTCTCACCTTGTTACAAAATCCTATTGTTATTGTATTACTTTAGAAATGTCTTATGTCAACAATAATGATTCAGAACAAGTTGTAATTAAAAACTAACAGTAATAAAAGTTCTTGATTTACACACATTTTTTTTTCTGATGTAATACACGACAGTGGAGCCTAGCTAACGGCTTGAATATTATATGGGTGATTTTTCTACACTTGCCATATGGTGATATATAACGATATCTGTCTTTATTACTATTGAGATAATGGTTGCAGCTCTGTGTCCCAGCCCCACACTGAGGTGTCTACACTAAGATTACAGCTGAAATGATTAGTCCATTATTCAATTAGTAACTCAATTGTATTTTGCCATTTTTTAAGCCAAAAATACAAAATATTCTCTGGTTACAGCTTCTCACGTGTGAGGATTTTCTCCTTTTCTCTGCTTTACATCATTGGGAATTGAACTTACGATTGTTGGTCAGACAAAACAAGCAATCTGAAGACACCACTTCATTTTCTATTTTCTAACATGTTATCAGCCAAACCATGAATCAAGAAAATAATCACTTGATGAATCAATGAAAGACACATTTGTCATTTTTTGTCATTTTTTGTCATTTTTACACTGTAAAAATCCTATTTGCAGTTTCAGCATTGCCAGAGAAATCACTTCCAGAATAAATAGCCTCCAGGATTTATTTTTGTCACCTGTAAAAGTGGGTGCTACTGCAGACTTTACTCAGCAGCCACAGACAGAAATCCTTCTCGCTGTCTCAGTAGAGAGACCCGTTCTCTTTTCGATGACCTTATTCCCTTCGCTCAACCACTTGCCCTTGCACAAAAGAGCAGAGGAGCCTAACGGTTGCTGCGTCTGAGAATCATGAGGAGACGACTCACTTGAGGGACGGGGAGGAGCAGCCGGCTGTGCTAAATCAGAACCAAATTCAGCCCCGTTCGTTCCAAACATGTGTGTGTTTGCATGCACAAAGGAGGGGAGGGGGGGGGCACGCGCATCTTTAAAATGGAACACAGCTCCTCGCCGCTCTGTCCCGGCTTCAGCCGTAGGATGCTCCCACGAGGGAACAAACAAAGGAGCAGGCAGTGTTGTCAGTGGCAGCCTGGGTTACAGCACAGTGAGACTCGTCATATTAATTAGATAAATCACCAATCACCTCCAAACCTTAACCTCTGCAGCACCTCCTGGTGACACATTTTTCCTTCTTTCCTCCTGCCAAGCATCCAGCTGACCTAGTCCGCTGCTACCGTGACATTGACATATTTAGACTATTGTGTGCTATATTTGAGGTCATAACTGAATCCTCCAGCTTTTTCCACTCATTGAACCAAATCACTGAACCCAAGACTTGCAGCTTACAGTGAAGACCTACATACAGGTAATGTTTATATTTCAAAATGTTTCTTCAAGTTAGACATCCCTCTGCACAAAAACAGCCATGGTCTGTAGTTTGTACCACACCACGACTTCTAACCTTCCTCCCACCTAATGTTCCCTTTATGGGGTAAATGAATATTTTTATTGCCAATTAAAAAACATCCCAATTTCCCACAGGCCAAGGTGATGTCTTCAAATTGCTTGTTTTGTCTGACCAACAGTCCAAAACTTAAAGATATGACAACAATTTAAAAACAGAGAAAAGCACCAGTGAATGTGGCCTTTTTAACTTGAAATTGTCTGAACAATAAACAATTATCAAAACTGCAATTAATTTTCTGTCAATCACACTAACAATTATTCATCATTCAGGCTTTTCTTGCCTTTTTTTGGGATCAAGTGGTTGATAATAACAATATGAATATGAAGGCTAATAGGATGCAATTGGAAAAAGGTCTGAAGTAAAAAGCTCTCACCACCCAGTGGTGCGTGTCTTTCATTTGCTATGTTTGTCATCTGTACACTTACTTAATAAGATTATCCTCAAGTACATATAATACACCTAACAAACTAATTCCTCTTACTTAGTTCAGCCATCATGGTGAAGCTTAACAAAAGAAGACATGGCAAGACTCAATTATATCAAGACCAAACCTCCACTAGTTTGCAGCAGCTCTTGTAATAGAGCAATACAAGGTGTTTTTGGAAGATCACCATAACGTTAACTGCTGTATCTGTACTACGCTTATATATTAATGTAAATGTGCAGCTGCCTTCTCAGCCTAAAACACAAAGCAAAGAGGGAAAAAAGAGGAGGACCTTCCATTCCAACTAACTGAGATGCTGATTGACACTAAATGAGACACTAAACTGAGATTCACCCCATCTGCTTAAAACAAATTTCATCTGTCTCCACCCACAGATGTGACAAACTGAAGATGAAAAAATAACAAACCATCTTCATAACAGCAGTGAGTGTGAACTCCAGGGGAAAGTTTTCTCCTCTCTCATCCCACTGTTTTTTTAGTAGAAAGAAAAAAAACTTCTCATTCACATCTGGTTGTGTGAACTTTGTGTTATTTTACAGTATTTTGGGGTATTAAAGTTAAACTTTTTCACACAGGAACACTTGCATCTCAACACTGAACCTGTGACCCTGTAATGAAAGGATGGAGTCTACAAGGGAATGCCGCTGTAAGCTCCCGTTATCAGGAGGTAAAAGTTTGTATAACTTCACCACATACATGCACCTGATCTCATGTCTACAAGCATTTTGTACTACATATTTTTGAAGTGCCATGTATAAAAAAGATTTTTATTCTTATCTAATCTTTTGTAGCTTCGTTTGAAAAGACTGTATCACTCAAGCGAAGATTACAGTGATTTTAGACTAACTAGAGCAGTTGTTCAATTTTCTGGTTGATTTAACATAACACTTTGATTCAATACTAACACATCAATGCAGCCCCCCTTTGTAATTTGATGTGGGATGGTAACCTGAGAAAAAAAAGGTGACCGTATCATACGCCCTTGTTATGGGTTTGGATTAAATACAAGTAGAACTATATGTACTGCAAGTTGGACAGTTACATAGAAAGTTTTAAATATATATAAGATATAATACAGTCACCGTCTTGTGATGTATTAACAAGGTATCTGCATTTGCTCCACATCATCTTTTCTTACAGAAAAAATTTGTCAAAATAGAAGGCGCAGCATTATTTCCATCAACAACAAATCTTATTGATGGTCTCTTTTTTTTCTTAATTACCGATTCTCGTTTTAAATGTAAACGTCCATGAGTCTTTAGCTGTGTCCCAAATCCATACTGCACACTAATTCTAAGCAGTTCTGGGTTTGTAGTGTGTTCACACTGGGAAAAAAAGACAAAATTAAGTAAACTGAAAAACAGTCAACATGCATGCTTAAAAAAACCTTGATTTTTGAGTGTGTTGTTAATGTACACTACTCTCCGACAGTGCAATGCACAAAGGAGCTAATCACAGCTGCAAAAGATTAAGACGACCTGTGGATGGAAACAGCTCCAGGAATCCTTCAGAAAACAAAAAATAGCAATCAGGTTTTTTCTCTGAAAAACATTTTGCCGTCTATTTGAGATTTTTAACTGTGTGTGGCTTTCTTAAGTTATAGTTTGATTGACCTCCAACTGACAGTGAGGATGTTGTATGGAAATGGGGCACAGCTAAAGTCTTTTTTCTTTCATATCAGAAACATCTAGGTGATTAGTCATTCACTGTGCAGGCAGTGTGTGTATGAAAAGCTGTAATTAATATAAAGATGTATTAAATGATTTATTAGACAAATGAAAAAGTTTGCAATGAAGGCTGGTCATGAAAATTCTAACTTTGCTGGTTATTATCTATTAAGCAGTAAAATGGTCTATATAGTGAACAACTATAAGGTGGATGTGTTTTTTGCTTCATGCGGCCATAAAATTATTGTTCAGCCCAATATGCCGATATCCCATAACTTCTGTCGTCACTTTGATACTGACACAGGGAGTTTTCAGTTCACTGCAGAACGACCACATGTAGCTTTCTCAATATCATTGACCTGCAGAGCCAGAGAGCCTCCGCAGTTCTAGGCGCAGCAGTTCCACACCAGCCGTTTTACACGTACACACGCTCCAGCAGAAAATAAGAAGTTTGAAAAATTGATTATAAACTAACATTATCAGCATTTGTGGGAGATGCTGAAAGAACAGCCTTGCTACTAAAAACCAACTCCAAGGTGTTTTTCATCCAGACGTAACAGTGGTTGTATTAAATCTTTACCATTGATTAAATTCATGAATTCATGCTGAAGCTAGCAGCTAATCCAAGTTATAGCAGGTTCCCAAGGTGTCACAAAGGATAGACTGACATTATTCATTGAAGGTAGCTAACTTATATACTGTGTAGGGTTATCAAAACGTTAACATTAAGAGTCACTGACTCTTCATCACCAGCACCAGCACCTTTGAGAATCCAAACCCTCTCTCTACATGACTCTGGGTATAACATAGTCATTGACAGTTGTTAAAACCCATGCATGTAGGGCAACGGACTTCCTTCTATGCTTTTCGAGGAATGCTCATCCAAGCTACTTTACGGTTGACACTGCACTTCCTTGGGTCCTCAGCAAAACACCCACTAAGTGTGAAGTCGATCAGATGAACAGCCAAGAAAAAAGAGATTCCTTCCACTTTAGTTAGATGTTTTTTATTATGGGGTTATAGTTTGTGGTGTTGAACTGGACTGTATTGTATTGGGAGGTGTTTCTAATGTTTTTCCCAACCCACTTAAAAAATGAGGGGGAAGAATAATGGAAACACATGTTAATATAAAGCAGTCCAGTGCAACACCAACGCTAACTCCAACCTCAATAATAAACATATAGTTGAATTAAATCTCTGACAGTGTCAACAAAAACTGAATATTAGAATTGTCCTAAATGTAGAAGTTGTGGCAGATCTGTTTATGAGACTGCATTAAAGTGTATAGGTGTACCTAACTGAGTAGCCATGAGGTGTAGCTGTCACTGTTTATGTGTATCTGTCCTGATTTATTATTAAAGTGTTTACAATCACTGAGGGAGGTGATCACACATTACTTCAGTTCAAATGTAGAAGCAGACTATGCTCAAACATCTTTGCTCTTGTATTTCTCAGGTGGTGGATCTTGAAAGTTTCTTCTGTAAGATGTTAAGCGTCACACTGCTGCCTCAAGTTAAAACATTAACACTCTGTGAAATAACAGAAAGGTTCATCTGCACCATCTACTTATGACAAGATGCTTTTAGAGATGTACAGAAAGTTGGCTTGAACTCTACCTGTTTAAAAACGGAATTAATTGTCAAATATAAACAAAAAAGAATTGATAGTGAAAACAGACCAATTATTACCATATAAATTAACAGCAGAGCAAATGCATGTTGAAACAAAAAGGTCACATGTTCAATGCCAACACTAGCTGGTATTTAACCCTCTGTTGGTTACATGATCTCGTTGTTTTCTCTACAAACAGCAGCTGGAAACATCTCCCATCATGCATTTATCCTGAATCAGTGTGAACATAATACTGCAGTTGATTCTTTTAATTATTTTCTGAAGTAATGTAATAAAGTAGCACTAACGTAATGTGTTATGACCTATACAAATGTACACTCCTGTCTCTACACCTGTGTTGACAGTTTCAACAACTGAGAAGGAGGAAAAAGTTTTCCCTCCTCACGCAAGAAACTTCTGATGATGGAGTCTGAGTTCTGCAAACAGGCAGTAAAAAGTACAACAAGTGAACAAGTAGGCAGACAGACACATTCATTAGAGTCTGGGCTGCATGTGTTGCTGCTGTTGGAGGACAGACACATCAGCACAAAATGAACATGTAAACACAACAAGACCAAAGCAAATCCGGGTGTTTCGTCCTGTGAGGTGTTTAACCACTGGGTCACCGTGTCATCCTGGAAGCACACAGAGAGTCCTGAGAATCGAACCAGCAACCTTTCAGCTCGTCATAAACAAATGGTACTACTTCCAGATTAGAGAGGAAATTACATATATCCCCATCTAAAACTTCCGATTAGAGATTTGACATTATGCCAAATAGAGGACTTAAGGAAAAATCTGTGGAGAACAATTTTCCAGCCCAACATCATCCTGACAGCTACAAACATCCTGCAGCCATGCTGGCAGCAAAGTCTTGACATTAAAGTTTAAATATAATGGGGAAACCTATTTAACTTATTCTTCCTCTTTACAATCCCTGCAATAATCCATTAAGTCAGACCACAATGACTGAGGTTAACTCAGTCTTTGTCTGATGCCCAGAGGTGTTACCTGGCCAGGTGAAAGTGTGTGGATGGACGTACACATCACTTCATGACTCAATCTGTCTGCATGACTCACATATGTCCCACACACACACACACACACCTGGCTGCCGTGGCTGTGCATGTTTCAGGGGGCTAACAGGCTAACAACTAGCTTCCACCTCTTTGGGGTTTTGGCTGTAACGAAGGCTAGCAGACGCAGGAGCTAACACACTGCTAGCTTGAATGCTGCAAGCCAGTGGATTGCCACAAGTTGGGAGAGCTAGCTGGGAGGAAAAAAAAGAAGTTCCCGGCGAGCAAAACGGCGACTTGAGATGGAAAACACACACACAACACACACCTACAGAGACAAGGAGACACTGTGTCCTATTTCATGTTAGCACCCGCTGCTAATCGAGCTAGCTCTCTCCGCTAGCTCTGTAATGTCACTGCATCGTTGTTGTAAATACATTATAACAGCCGTCTCCTTACACGTGTGGACAGCCTCTAAAACTCCTTCCAGGGGACATCTGTCCACAGAAAAACCCTCCCCGGCCAACAGCTCACCTGCTCCGGACACCGGACACACGCTCTCACCGGCGAGACATCCTCCCGGTTAGCCCGAAAAACACTGGCGCTTTTTATTTCCAAGGACACAAAATCGCCATGACAGTTTAGAAAAATGCATAAAAAATTAGCAGGCGAGGGAGGGAGGGAGGGGAGCGAGGAGAGAGAGATGGGGAGGAGAGGAGGAGGAGGAGGAGGGATGAGAGGAGGAGGAGGAGGAGGAGGAGGAGGAACTCAATATCTATTTAATCCACATAAAGCTAGCAGCTCCGCGGAGTTTATTCAGTCTGGATGCCGGAGTCCACAGTCGCCACAGTCCGCTCCACAAACACAGCACAAAAAAACAAGCCGCATCCAAAAGTTAGAGGACGCTTCTTACCTAAAATGGCCACTGCAGCAGCCAAAAACACAACCAGTTTTTTTTAATTTGGTGGAAGTTTAGCAGCAGCGGCGGCGGCAGCAGCAGCAGAAGCGGCGGTGTGGCTGCTGCTAACAGCCTAACGTGTTACCGTGTGGATCCAGTAGCTGCGCTGCATTTCACGTCATTCCCATTGGCTGCAGCCTTGGCGCAGCTGCTCTCGTGCACGTTGCCATTGGCCCCGCAGCTGTCAAGCAAGCGGGGTCTGCGCCGGGTTTGTGTGAGAGCTATCGCGGCAGCCCCAGGCAACACCATTGTGTATTGTGTGCTTTTTTTTTTTTTTTTTTTTTTTAAACCCGCCTCACCGCCTGCCGTGTGTCTGCGTGCCGGTGCGGGTCCTTACCGCAGGGAGATCCGCGTTGAACCGGGGGACGCTTCCCTCCGCTCCGCCGGGCTCCTGCTGTCATTGAAGGGAGGAGAAAAACAAGAGGGGAGCGTTCAGCTTTCACCCCCCTCCCTCCTCCTCCTCCTCCTCCTCCTCCCCGATGCAACACAACCGAGGGGTTTTCATTTCTCCTCCGCTGGCCGCGTCCACCAATCATGTCGCTCTTTACTCCTCCATCATTACCGGGTTTGAAGGGCGGAAGAGCAGAAATGAGACATTCCACGTCTTTTGCAGATCGGCTCGTGTTTCCCGGATGTTTCGGTTTGTTTTGCTGGAGTTAAAATCTGTGAGTTGCAGTGTTTGTTTGTGTGTGTGTGTGTGTGTGCGTGCAACGTGTTTTTTTCAGGGCTGTTTTTCTCTGTAAGGCTGATTGAGTTTGTGCCTCCTTTCCGAACTTCTTCCTGAAGCCTGAACTTTTCTGCTTCTTTTCTGGTGCTTTTATTTTGAAGAGTTAAAACTGTTACATATAGCAGAGAAATGCTTTTATGTCATGTTACAATCTCTGACCACAGTGACAGAAACATTAGAGGTGAATAATTTGCGACCAGAACATGTCTGACTTCAGAGATTAATGTGTTTGTGTTGTGAATGTGTCAAAAAATATGAAAGGACACGTGATTCCTTAGGATAAAAATCAAGAATGTGTAAAAAATTAAACCTAAAAGTTCATTCGTGACCTTATATAATAGCAGTTTGACACATTACCTCCTGTTTTTGCTGATTCTTCTCACCTTGCTGCAGTGATGTACAGGTGTGTCAGTGCACTGTGACATCACTGGTGGGTGTGGTCACAGGTGCAACAGAGCCTGAACAGAGCACGCTAAAACACACCTGAAAGTTTCCAGAGAGGGCAGTAAAACTTAAAAATATTGTTGATTTTTAAAAGTTGCCTGTTGGATGCAAGATGTCTCCTACTTGACTGTCTATTCTCAGTGTTACTTATTCATCAGGTGTTCGTATCGCTCTTGAGTTTCATCAGTGATGAAAGAAAGTTTTTATATTGGTGGCCAGATGGGGCAATTGTAAATTTTGGGGTGGCACAGTAAAACCAAAAGCCATAACTGAATTTTGAGAATTCTGATGTGCCAGCCGCTTTTCACTGTTCAAATGTCAAGATTCAAAATTCAAGAGTCAAGTCCTAAAAGTGGTTTGGATAAAATCAAAAACAGCTACTGAGCTCTCATATCAACAGATCATTCTCCATGACAAGAGAGCAAACTCCATCCGCTGAGGAAGGCCGTGTGATATGGTTGAAAGCCCTGGAAAAGGCTAGAAAGTGGCCCTTGAGTTTGGACTGTTATGTAAAAGCATCAACTGAATGCATCTACAGGCTTCTAACCAACCTGTGACATGCTGTCACACACAGGGTGTTAATGTTGTCAAATGTGTTAAATATTTAAATGTGTTCTAATCACAAACTACAAAAGCAGCCTTGTTCTTTGCCATATTTTCAGTAATATTACATCACTCGTCCTCAAGTCTGATAAACCAGCCCTCTGGCCTGTAATTCAGAAACACATTCAGTTTGTGTTTTTTAGATGTTGAACTCATCACGAACACATCCTGAGCTGTCTTGAACCCAGTCTCATTAACATCTGGACTGAGCGACCTCCTCTCCTCGGTCTCCTCTGCTTCAAAGCGCGACAGACTGAGATGATCATCCTGAGGACGCTGCGTGTGGTTCACTTCACAGAGTGCTGAGATTTGAATTTTTCAAGTTCTCTCCTGCTGCAGTTTCAGTTGCTAAGATGCACAGACCTGACCTGATCTACACAGATAAAGTCATTTTGTAGTAATGACTGGAGACTAAGTCAAAAACCTTGTTAGTAATCGATGGCTGTGCTTTGTAGATGTGAGCAAACTATAACACAGTTTATTGTTGACCCTCGTGACCTCTGTGTGTTTTTTGTGAGGTCGGCGCTGCTGCAGGTCAATCACTTGTTGTATGAACGTGCTCCACCTCAGAGAAGATGAACTGAAGCCTTTTCTGCATCATTATGATGTTATTACACGTTCACATCATCCACCAGGCAACGCTGATTAACAGCTTCATAAAATGTTGCCTCACACAATTGATTCACACAGTTTGTCACCACCCAACAGACACACCTATTGTCTCTTTGTGGTGGGAGAGCTGAATGAATACTGGGAGAACCAGTCGGTAAAGTCCAGATGTAAATACATTCCCCTGAGCGATTTCATACCACAGCATGGTCTGACTGGCAAAGAATTGTTTTGTTTTGTTCTTCTTCTTCTTTAACCTGTTAACTTTTTAGAATACGCTTAGTATTTTTATCTTGCACTGTTTTGCGTTCTGTATTTTCGTATGCTGAAATACAATTGAGACTAACTAAATGTATGAGATGTTTGTTTTTATTCCACGAGAAGCATCTGAGCTGCAGAAATATTATTAATAATTGAAATGTTTATTTTCCTACATTCATAAACCTCTCACCTCACACCCTTTCCCAGCAGTCCTGGGTCCTCTGGAATAAAACTACAGTTGCACAAAGGTGAATTAATGTACGATTAATTAGCAGGACTTGGCAGAAATGTAAAACTAACAACTTGAGAAACAGCCATGTTTAAGGAGGTATTTGTGTTTGATGATGAACCTGGCAATGTTTCACTGTTTGTGTGATGAGACGTTAGTAAGAACAAGAGAGAACAGCGGTTAAGAGAAGCAGTAAAATTGGCTTATTAAGAACATTTTATTAACCCCAAAGCTGAAATAAGCACAGTTTAGAGGTAGTTACCTTTTTACCCACTGTTCATATGAGCCAGCGGTTATTACTCTGTGGATGGCTTCATTTACACGTAGCTGATGTTTGGATCCACAGCGTCAGTGAGGCAGGTCGGAGCTCAGCGTTTCTTCACATGTTTGCAGGACAAACAGGAATCAAATGTGTGACCTTTCAAACCACAGACTACCCTCAATACACATCGTTTGAAAAAGCGTGTTGTATTTTATTTGCTTGTGTGCTGCGACTTTGTATTTACAGAACTGCAGTACCTGTGTTAAACTCAGCAACATGGTTTCTATTGAATGGATAGATGGATTGGGTTCAATCCAATTCAAGGGCACAATTTAGATATTATAGTTTCAATTTATAAGTGCATGGCCTGGAGCTGCACAGGAACCACAGCCCCCCTGGTTCATGTCCAGTCACTCCTCATCATCTTTCTACTGTCGTCCGTCCAGTAAAGGCACAGAAGCCCAAGTAGTCAAGCAAAGTCAGATTTAAGTAACTCCGATAAGTGGATTGTTATAGTTCACGAGTTATATGGGTTTGTTATAATATCAGCGTATACAGACGAATAAAAAATGTCAGTCAGCTTTACTGAACACATGTTAACATCCTTTTTCAGGGCTCTGCAAAGACTTTCTGTTCATTTTTTTGTCCCCTTCTTTTGTTTTTTACATTTACATGCACTTTGTTGCCTCTGCTCTTTCATAAGCGCAACAGAAAACACCATCGCTCTAATTGTCATTTTTGTGATAACATAATAAAGCTCAGATTTTCAAAGACTTGCATTCGTCTTTTGATTTACACACGCTGCTCGCACTAAGATCTGTGTTTAGAAGCTTGTGCAGATCTGAGAGGCCTCATTAGGAAAAATGTTTTGCTAGATTTCATTAGTCATTTCAAAGAATAACAAAATCAGACCGTCTCGGTTCCCCGGGTAATGATGGAAATTAGTTTTGCTTTTTGATGAAACAAAGACAAAAACTCCACTGATTCCAACACAAAGATAACTTTTTTTTTAATAAGCTGCAGCTTTGCCCTGCATTGCATAATTTCTATGTGTGAAAATACATATATAATAACAATATATGACTTTAAAAATCACACAGAATGTCCAGTATTGTCTGATGATCCGGTTTGGCTCACATCAGTCGACCTGAGATGAAAGGAGAGTTTGCGGATGAGTTTTTGATGTTGGTGGTCTGGTAACACCTCCATGAAAAAAGTGGCACCTCAAATTTGAAAATACCTTCAAATGTACCAAGACAATATCATTAAAAACTGCAAGTTTGAAACTAAGAAGTTATCATGAGCAGAAAGAAAAGACTCAAACCTCATCGACCAACAATCCAAGGAAGAGAACATATCATCCATTCTTGTTGATCGACAGTGTCTGTACAGAGCAGAAGCAACACAACAATCAACAGATTGAGACAAATTGAATCAATCCAAATGTGTTATTCAGTCGTGTAAGTGTGCTCTTGAGCAGGACACCAGCAGACCTCATTGTGTCTTCCTGTTTTTGTAAGAGCTGAGAAAAGTGGTGGTGAAAGAAAGAATGCATGTGTTCAACAGATATGCATGTGAGAAATCTGCAGCTTGGTAATTGAAGACAGGTCTTAAATTTCATGAAACAAAAAGTCCTTTGCATCAACTTTTAACTTCGAGCCCATGATTAATAAAACACATTTTATAGTGAAATAAACTGGGTCTATTATCTGTCAGTGGTTCCACCGATAAAGTTTGTTGTTCATTTTTAACAATATTTTAATTGAATTATGTTTTTAAATGCATTGAACTTTTAATATACTATATCTTCATGTTTTATAAGTTAACAGTGTTTTTGCCCCAAAATCAGAACTCAATGATAATCTTCATTTGTTCAAAGGTTTTACTGTTCAGTTTGACGTTAGATGATAAACCCTCATTCTGAAAAGTTTAGAAATCCTTCATTTGAAGCTGCTTCATCACCACAAAGCATCATCGGTCTTTTTTTCTTCATGGTACATGAAGTTATAAACCTGGGAAAGAGGAGAGCGCTCAGGTAAATTCATAGAATTGGTGCTATTTTATGATTCAAAGTTATGGAATTTCAACGTCAGCAACAAGAACCATGTTTACAGTTATTTGTATTTTTAATATACTTATGTCAAGATCACAAATTCATTTTCTCACTATCTCAGTATAACAAAATGATATTTTTTAATAATGAGAAAATCATAGTGAAACAACCAGTTAAGTTGCTGTTTTCTCGAGATAACTGGTCGATCATGAGTTGGTCTTGTGAGAACGAGTGGATTATCTGTGATCTGCACCTTTTTAAAGGCCACGTTTAATTCTTCTTAAATTGACTAGTTTTCACCCTGTCGCATTGTTGACAGGTAAATCAACCGACTAACTGACTTATCTGTTATCTTTACCGTTTCATTCATGCCATTTATTTTTCTTTTTGCCTCCACAGAATGAAGTTTCGCTCCCCCAGCGAGACTCAGTGAAACGAGAAAGTCCCGCCCACGTGACTGTGAAGCCTTCGGTAAATTTGGTTGGACTAATGATAATCACCACAGTTGAACTCTCACAGTCTTATCAGTGTGATTCAGCACTTCCTCTGTTCTGCATCTTGACACAATAAGTAGAAACTGTACTTCTCTTTTTTTGTGCAGTTTACAGTCAGGTGTTAAACGCTGTCTCGCTGCACAGAGTCCGTCTCTGGTGTCACGTCACACAGTTTAATAAACTCTAGTCGAGAATGTGATCGCTAATATCTTTACTATTGTAAAACAGATGATGAATCAACACACTTGTCCTCAGTATTTATAACTGGGAGCTGAATCCAGTTAAACAGTTGACAGTTAAAGTGAAGAACTGTTCTACTCTTGATTTTTGATTTTTGTAATATAACAATGTCATTATATTGTTTCTCTGCCTTTTTCTTAATATTTGATTCCATTGGATGACCTTATTGGAAACATTTTGAAGAGACATTTTTCTGTTGCGTACATACAAACAACCTCTAAATGAGCCGATGACTGATTAATGCACGTTGAAATAACTGTGGTGCAACATGTTGTGTCTGATGTTTATTATCTGTCCCGGTGTAAATAATCCACACCACAACAAAACAAACAGCACGTCCCTGAGCGGAGAGCGCAGCACAGAGCTTCAGCAGCTTCACCACGTGCAACAAATCTCCTCCTCCAGATGATGGACAGCCGCCATCAACAACTTCCTCTTCCACACACGTAAACAGAAAACACACAACAAAGGGCGCGACTGAACTTCAACTCATATATAGAAGGAACCCGATGATTTCCATTCGTGAAACAATTTTGTCGACTGATTCAAGGACAGCTGGAAAGATTGAGTTGGAAAACCTGAGTCACTGTGTCGTGTGCGTCTCGAGGAAACTTTTATGGAAGGAAAACCGCTGTTTAATGAAAGTGTGGCCGAGAGTTTCTCACCACAGCTGATCATCCTCTCAACTTTTACACGTCCAGGTCAAATGCATGTGATGGTCGACTGTCCTGTGCGTCAAACAGCCTGAGTGCTACAGACGTTTTAAAAGCAGAAATGCATCCAAGAGGAAGTTCACTTCCATATCTGCACAGAAATGAAGGATGGGATTTGCTTTGCAGGATAACTTCATTTTAAAACACAGTGCTAAACGCCGTGAGGTGCAGTCACGGTGCAGCGAAGGCAGACGAGCGTCCATGCATACGTAATTAGCGTGCCAGCCATTGTAGATGTTTACCTGACTCTGTCTCTCCTGCGTTTTCTAAATGATGTCTCTTCTGGGGGTGGAGGGATGAGAGCAGCACTGCATCACGCATGTAAAAACCAGGATTTCTGTTACGGGGGAATGTGGACGTGAATATCAACCACCGTGTTTCTGTCTTGATGCCTTTCCTTCTGTATTCGGTAAGAGCAACAAAAGGCATCAGAAAAGCTCCTGCAAGCATCCTTCACTCACAGTGAAACAACCGCTGCAGCCCATCATTTATTAAAGCTTTTAGATCGAGCTGCACAGATTGTAATTCAAAACTCTCATCTATTGAAATACTACTTGTGAGTCTATGCTATCTATGAGGTGAGAAGGCCACAATAAAATTCATTTTACAGTTGTAGTTTAGAGTTAAATACCAGACACACACTAACCCAACCACATAAAGTGATATTTATATTGATATAAAGAGGTTTTGCCCTTCAGTTATCAGTATAATCATTTGTTCAGTTGTTTTTTTTTAACACTTTCTGATGATCACACAGACTGGGGTCTTCTCCGTACTGCAGGATTTCCTGGACTCAGGGAAGCCGTGACTGACTTGTGAGCAGATGAGATTGAATTTCATCACAGAATTATCTGTGAAGATAATCTTCCCAGAAATTAGGCCACTTTTTTTGCAATTGTTTGGAGACGAGTCAAACCTCAAACCAGCCTGATTATCCTGCGCTGTGTGCCAGGCCGACCCGGCCCCGTAGAAATGATGCATTTACAAATAAGTTTCCGGAGGTTTGTACAGACTAAAATGGAAGCAAGGAGAAGAAAGTTAGCTATTTTTAATTTCTCCTCTGTTTGGTGAGGAAAGAATATTCATATTTTTACACATTACTTTTCCTAAAATGCTTCATGTTCATTTTTTAAATCAGTATAAATGATTTAATCTGCAGAGTTTAGCATTTTGTAGCTCAAGGACCCAGACTACGAGCTGTTATTTAAAATCAAATGACGAATTAATTGGATAAAAGCAGTTGTTTGGTGAGAATAAGAAGAGCAGATCTCTTTGTGTGGAGCGAAGCTTTGAAGTGTGTTTCTAATCAGCAGAGCTGGATGCAGAGCCCAGCGAGCGGGACCGCGTTTGGCCGAGGAAGAGTTAAATTATTCTGCATCTGTTCCATGCACCCCTGCAATCCCCACAGATCCTGCCTGCTTTCCCTCCCTCCCTCTCCTCTTCATCCCTCCTCCCCTCCTCCTCCTCCTCTACCTCCTTCCTTCCTCCCGTCGCTTGGCCCGGAGCCCAGAGAGAGCTGGAAGGAGGAACAGATTTTTTTTGGTCTTTTCTTCTCCCCCCCAAAAAACGTTCAGATCTTGTGTTTGTCGAGTTTTTGTTACCAGATGTAAAGCGTTGATTTCCTTTTATATTTCCGTCTCCTCTCTCCCGCAACTCGCCACGACCTCCACCTCATCACGGCAGGAAATAAACTACAATATGAGGCCGTTTCTGCATCTCTGTGTGCGGCGCAGGGCCTGAACTCACTGGCCGACTTTCCCACATGGCTGCCGAGTATCACACGTGTGCGTTCACCGCACACATCATTTACTGATCATCTGTCCTGTGGTGGTGAACCTCCACCCACCACTACATTCTCTGTCTTCTTACCTTTGGAAGCAGCAACATCTTGGATTTCAAACACAAAGTAACTGACGGAGACGGAGAGAGTGACTGGTTATAAAGCAGTTCATTAGAGTAATGAAAGTGACAGATCCAATAATAACACATTTTATAAACACAGAAATCAAGTAATCAACATAATATTCAAATAAATAAGTGCTTTTGCAAATAAATTTAACAATTCAGTCTTTAAAAACTGGTGAAATACACTGCATTTTATTTCCTACTGTGGCTCTCTGAAACCTCATTTGTGGAAAAAGATACAAGAGCTCTGATCTTCAAACTTTCACATTTTAAAAAGTACAAATCAACACAGACAGTCGGAGAACTGATTTATTATTGGCTCAGTTTATTGTCTGATCATTGGGTCTTATTAAATAACCAGAATCAGAATCCCCTTTATTGGCCGAGTGTATCGACCCATACGAGGAATTTGACTCCAGTTCACACGGTCAGCTGTCAGTAAAGACAATGCAAATTTACACAGTGACACAGATACAGACTCACAGCTAAACAAAGATATTAAGCTGAACAAGTAAAGCTTATATACAGACAAGAGCTGGACATCAGACTATTCATACACAGGCCAGATTGGGTCAAAGAGTGCAGAGCAGATCCCACAATGTGGATGATCAGTTATTTATTTCTATTTTAGAAGAGGTTTAATGTATTAATCAGCCACTCAGTGACAATGGTGGGATATTAGGCCTTATGTTTCTGTGTTTGCATGTTAAACTCTATTATCGTATGTACGGAAAGTAAAGTGATTTTTCATACAATATGTTGTAAATCTGTAAGTGGTTGACAAACTAAACCTCAACCCTCGCGTCTGTGGGTGGAGCTGTGGATGTGTGTGATTTGGGCTGAAAGTCTTACCTGACGCAGTTCCCTCGCATGGTAACACAAATGTGTGGGGTCTGAAAATAGACTCACGGATGCCGCGAAAAACACAAGTGTGAGATGATTAAGTGGAGTTTTGACTCCACGTGTCACAGCAGATTAGTGATATTTCGAGAGGGAGAGGAGGGAGTTGCATCTCAGCAGGCGTCTGTAGGCAATTGTTCCTCGACTGTGTCTGTCAACAGGAATAATCAGAAATGATTTGCAGTTCTCAAAGCTTAAGAGTTGTTAAGGTGGTATTTTGTGGCACTTTTGCTACATTTGAGGGAATCCTGCGGAGAAATACTGGAAGAAATGACGGCTGGAAGGATTCAACTCAATTCATCTCAACTTTATTTACCATCCGTCTCATCGTCCAGGTAGAGAAGCTCAAACCCTGCAGGAGCACGACTTCAGTTTATTTCTATACTGTAGGCTCACGTCATGAGCCAAAAATGTGCACTCATGGTACAGTGCGTGTATTTTTAGTTTGCTGCATGAGCTCCAACATCCCTCACATGTCCGATGTTATTTTAAGTCCACACAGATTTGAACCCCAGACTGTTTGGGAGCTTATTTGCACAGTTATTTTAAGGCAAATTTCTGATTATGTTTACATTATTTCTGCAATAGACAAGTTTAAGACCTGCTTCAGGAGGGATTTAGTTCTGCTTACTGATTATCGCAACATAGATAGATAGATCTTACAAGTGAATTATTAGCCTGTAAAAATACTCAGTGTCACTGCATGGCCTGTGTTTCGGTCCAGCTGACCACCGAGACCCCCCAAGGCTGAATATTTTGGACGGCACAGATCTAATTTTAGATTTCTGAATGTGTCTTTGTGCACGTGTGTCAGGTAGGAATATAAAACAATGTAAAGCAGCAGATCAATAAACCTGAATATTCTTCATATGCAGTAAACACACAGTTTGCATTCAGAACACAAACCAGGGTTTCCCTGAAGACATGAAGGTTACAGACGACCGTGCCAAGACGACGTGCTTGTCGCTCATGTGTAAAGCCACACAGACAGACACAGCTTGGCTGCTGCAGTTCCCCTTTGGCAGCCATGTTGGCTCTACAGTCTGGTCCATGGCTGTTGCCATAGTAACTGATGCTGATCTGCTGAGCGTTGGGCATCTCGCCCTGGCACCGCCGGGGAGGACACTGTAACATATTTGCAACAGTAGCAGCAAAATGAGATTAAGGAACAACTGCTTTGTGTGTGAAATCCTGAACAGTGACCTGCAGAGAGCTGAGATCAGGAACTGATTTCAGCTCGTCAACAGTTCTCAGTTCAAACCGTGAGACGTGGTTTTACTCTCATCCAGAGTGTGATGTAGCCAAGTGAAAGGTTGGATGTGCTCAGGTTTGGCTGTGGTTTGATGCAGCTTGAGAGACTTGGTTTGAGCTCCTCAAAGCACCAAAAGTCATATTTAACACATCTCTGTCCAAATGAAATAACATGAACACTCACTGCACAGGTCAGCAGGGAAAATGTTTTCTCTGACTGTTGCTCCGAACACGCTGCAGTGCGATTAGGACATTTCTGTCAGTCCACAGTAACATTAGAAATCTGGCTTCTGTCCTAAAACAATCCAGTGTGGTGCAAGCTGACACTTTTTCTGTCTACATGTTATCTGACTGTTACTCGAATGATAAACTATAGCGATGACAGTGTTTAACTTGAGGTCCGACGCCGAAAACTTTGGGTGTAAAAGGGGCAAAACATTGTTCACATAGTAGCAGCGTATTAACAGCAGAGGGCATCATGCTACAATAGTAGAGGACCTCCGTCTGTTCAGCTCATCTCAGCACAGTTCAACAGTCAAAGAGTCTGAATATTAAAGAAAAAAGAGCAGAAAATATAAAAAGTTTTTATTTTCCATGTTGTTTATGTAAAAAAGGCTGAAAGGTTTGACAGAAGATGAGAATTTAATTTGAATTTAGGCTTTTATGTGTGTCAGAGCCAAAACCACTTTTCATATATCACATGTTTTCTTATGGATCTATATTGTTCTATTTGATTTACTGTAGCTTCCTGTGAAACACAACTGAATCACAATTATACTATGATATATATAATCTTTCAATGTTTTATGTTTTACCTTTCTTATGAAAAATAACAAATGCAGTTTTTCTCATTTTACTGTCAGAAAGTCATTCAAATGATTTTCTCTGTGTTATTTGTGTTTTTGAGTTTGAACTTAAGAGTAAAAAAATCATGGCTGATATATTTGCTTTGTGATTATGCATCAATATAACTGTGTTTTCATGAAGAAGCATAAACCTTGTTCTAATCTCCAACTCCGAGACCGTCAAACAGTCCGTTAAATACGTGAGCTGATTAGTCCTCACGTTTTCAAACCGTCCCCAAACCAACTGAGGCTGGTCCTCACAAAGACAGAAGTAAGAGCTCGCTCACACAAACGCACAGTCAGATGTTACAGAGAGAGTTCGACGAGGGAGTGAAGCAGCCGAAGCCTCCAGATACACAGGATGCACTCGCCGTCTCCTCCTCCTTATCTCTGCCTGCCATGTGTCTGTGTGTGTGTGTGTGTGTGTGTGTGTGTGTGTGTGTAGTTATGAGACGAATGTGCCAGCTGAAGTAAATATCAGTGTATATTTCTGTGTTAGCAGCCAACTGATGGTGTGTGTGGGTGTGTGTGGT